>JAFBJS010014926.1:83838-96655 GCA_016785265.1 Paraplagusia blochii | reverse complement strand
TATATTTACTAATCAAGACCAACGCCACCGCTGCTGTGTAGCTCCTCCCAACTTCCTGTCTAAGAGTTTTTTGTATCTTGTATTTAAACACGATGGCAGAACAAACATCACATGGTTCATGTCCAGTGATGTCACTTGTGTCTCTGATGTCAGATGACGAGGCCTCGTCCCGGGTCAGAGCAGCAGCCGCTCACGCAGGTACGACCTTCACAGGTGCATGAAGCTGTGCTGTGTTTCAGTCTGAGCTAACCTGCGGCTGACCTCTGACTGACCTCTGCCTGTCGTCTGGACGTGTCCACTAACCTGGTCTAACAGCTGATCAAACCAAACCAAACATGTGGTTCGTCCTCCGCCCCAGAAACCACTCCTCACCAGAGCGTGGGCCGGAAGCTTGCCGAGGCCCTCAGGCAGCAGCTGGCCCTCATCCACCAACGAGTCCAGGCCAGGAAGCTGGCCAAGATGGCCCTGGCTGAAGTCCGCCACCTACTGGCCAAAGAGAAGGAGGAGGAGGAGGAGGAGGAGGAGGAGAAGAAGGAGCAGGAGCAGGAGAGGATGGAACTCTCAGCCAGAGTCAAGGAAAAACTGGCTGCCAGGCTCAAGGAGGAGGAGGAGGAGAAGATGGGAGAACAGAACGGCCTGGAGGAGCAGGACCGTGGGAGAGAAGGAGAAAAGACTGATGTGGAGATGAAGGAGGTGCAGGAGGAGGAGAACGGTGGAAGAAAGAAATGTAAAGAAAGGAAAGGGAGAAAGGATTGACCCTTGACATAGGTCCAGGTCAGGAGAGACACAGAAAGACCAACCTCAGTGTCTGTGCTGGAGGTGGAGGTGGAGGTGGAGCTGTGGTTTAAGGTGTCAATAAAATGGATTGATGATTTGTCTCTTGTGTTGATTCTTGTTTGTTCAACACTTACCCATGTGGTTCTGGTTCTGGTTCTGGTTACTACTGGTCTCACCCCTGAGTGTTTGATCCCTCCTTCTTCACCTCCTCCACCTCCCTCTTATGCACCTCCCCCATGGACCAGAGTTTGAATGAATCTGAACGACAGTCAGTGAAGTAGTATTTTGGCCTGCTTGTACTGTAGATGCCCTGTAGAGGGCGTGTACACTAGACTACAATGGTCACTGGTTCACCCGGTGGTGCCGTGTGGCGCTGGAATAAATGTGTCGTCCATACTGGTCATGACCTGGTCTGCGCCGCCCCCTATAGGATTGGGAGAGAAAGTTCCTTTGGCTGAAACTCAGAGCGGAGGAGAAGAGGCGGCGGCTGCACAGACGGAGGAGAACCGAGAGGCTGAGGAGAACCGAGAGGCTGAGCCCACTCCAGAAGGTGAGGAGGGGGGAGGCGGGGCTAACGTACCTGGTGTCGATGTGCGGCGCCCTCACCTGGAATCTTTGCTTTAACAATTTCTTCCCCTGACCCCCAGCTGTGGTGGAGCCGGACCCCGAGCCTGTGATTGAAGCTGCTGTGGCAGGAGACGCATGGGCCCCGCCCCCAGGTAACAGACCCCGCCCCCTGGCTGGGCCTGCATTATGTCCAGGACTCCTCACACAGAGATCTAACATCTGCTCCTCTCCGCTCCCAGAACTGGAACCTGAGGCAGAGGTGGTGGAACCAGAACCCCAATCAGAACCTGAAGCTGAGGAGGTGAAGGAGGAGGTGAGGACTCCTGAGGTCACAGTGGAGCTCCAAGTCTGACCTGGCTGCGTGTTGACCTGTGTTTGTCCACAGGTCTTTGAGGAGGATCCAGAGGTGCTGGAGGAGGAGCAGGAGCAGCCTGAGGAGGCAGCAGCAGAGGAGGTACCAATTGTAGCCCTTTGTTTTATTTGATAAACTCTGGTGCGGAGTGGCGCCCTCTGCTGGAGGAAGTGTTTTCTTCTCCAGACTCTGACTGAGTCTCTCCTCTTGTCACTGACAGGCTGCTCCTGTTGAGGAGGAGATGGTAACTGATGAACCCACAGAGGAGGAGACAAATAAGGAGGTGGCAGCAGCCGAGCAAGTTTCCGAGCAGCCTGCAGAAGAATCTGTCAAGGAGGAGGAGTCTGCTCCTGCTGAGGAAGCTGTCGAGGAGGAGGAGGCTGCTCCTGCTGAAGAAGCTGTCGAGGAGGAGGAGTCTGCTCCTGCTGAGGAAGCTGTCGAGGAGGAGGAGTCTGCTCCTGCTGAAGAAGAGGAGGCTGCTCCTGCTGAGGAAGCTGTCGAGGAGGAGGAGGCTGCTCCTGCTGAAGAAGCTGTCGCTGCTGAAGAAGAGGAGGCTGCTCCTGCTGAAGAAAAGGAGTCTGCTCCTGCTGAGGAAGCTGTCGAGGAGGAGGAGGAGGCTGCTCCTGCTGAAGAAGCTGTCGAGGAGGAGGAGGCTGCTCCTGCTGAAGAAGAGGTAGAGGAGGACGCTGCTCCTGCTGAAGAAGAGGTAGAGGAGGAGGACGCTGCTCCTGCTGAAGAAGAGGAGGCTGCTCCTGCTGAGGAAGAGGAGGCTGCTCCTGCTGAGGAAGAGGAGGCTGCTCCTGCTGACGAAGTTGTGGAGGAGGAGGCAACTCCTGCTGAAGAAACTGTAGAGGAGGAGGCTGCTCCTGCACAAGAGGCTGTAGAGGAGGAGGAGGAGACAGCTCCTGCTGAGGAACCTTTAGAGGAGGAGGCTGCTCCTGCTGATGAATCGGTAGAAGATGTAGAGGAGGCTGCTCCTGCTGAGGAACCTGTGGAGGAGGAGGCTGCCCCTGCTGTAGAGGAGGAGGAGGCTGCCCCTGCTGTAGAGGAGGAGGAGGCTGCCCCTGCTGTAGAGGAGGAGGAGGCTGCCCCTGCTGTAGAGGAGGAGGAGGAGGAGGCTGCTCCTGCTGAAGAAGCTGTAGAGGAGGAGGCTGCTCCTGCTGAGGAACTTGTGGAGGAGTCGTCACCGGAGATGGAGCAGGAACAAACAGGTGAGGAGGAGGAGGAGGAGGAGGAGTAGAGCCTGGAGGATTTGTGGTGAAAACCATGACTCCCCCTGGTGGCAGACTGGAGTGTAGGTTATTGGTGGACAATGTTCTATTTACTGACACTGTCTGTCTGTCTGTCTGTCTGTCTGTCTGTCTGTCTGTCTGTCTGTCTGTCTTCATTCACAGCAGCAGAAACTGAGACACAGGAACAGATGGAGGTTCAACCTACAGGTAGGAACGAACGACTGTGATGTCACTGATGATGGCGTGTTCAGCCCCGTTCTAACCCCCTCTTCTGTCTTCTGCAGAAACGTAAAGTGTCCAGTAGTTGGCGCTGCTGATGTCTCGTGGTCATCATCACCACCTGAGAACAATGATGCCTTTTTTTTATCCTCTTCAGTGAAAAGGTTGAGTCCTCGTGGCCCCGCCCAGTCCCCATAACCCCACCCCCTCATCCACTACACACACCTTCCTGTTGTGTGACGTAGACTACACCACCTCTGCCCCAGACCACCGTCTGGGTGGAGGTTGGATCTCCTCTCCGTACTCTTCTACCGCTCCTCCCGCCTCCTCTTCACCTCCTTATTTGCCACTCAGTATGTGTTGACTCTAGGATGAGCCGTAGGTTGGTCAGTGTGTGTGTGTGTGTGTGTGTGCGCGTGTGTGTGTGTGTGTGTGTGTGTTTGTTCAGTCTTGATGTTTTGATTCTTGTCATTATTTTTTTTTCCTTGTGTCAGACGTTGAGTCAAAACCTAAACCCGACAATCAAAGAGTGAAGTTGCGTCGGGGTTACCTAAATGTGACGTAGTGCCAGGATGCTGTAGGTGGCGCTGCAGTGGTCGCCTTTCTTTTTAAGATTCACCAGCCATAGGTGGCGACAAAGAGAAGCACAATGTGGGACTTCAAACTTTGAATTCTATTTTGTAGTGTCACGTTTACTCTAATGTTGGTTCCAGAGTGTTTTTCTGTGTTTTTACCAAGTTGGTCCAGTTGGTGGTGCTGTGCTCCGGGCGACTGTGTCTATGATGTGAACATTAATACGAACTGATCCTATTCACAAACCCACCAATGGGTCATGACCTCTGTGTTGACGATGAAGAGTCTTCAGAGCAACAATCCAGGGCGCTGTGGCCCTGAATGCATCACTGGTGGTGTTCCACAGAGATCAGTACTGGGACCCCACAGAACCCCATCACCTCGGTCAGATATAAAAAGAGGAAACGTGAGCAGAAGATGCCAACCTCTGATGGACAACCACCACTGTCGCCCCCTGGTGTTTAAAAGTCATCTTTTGGATCAACTGTCAGGTTCCGTAGTCTTTCTGACCCGGTTCTGAGGCGTTTCTTTTGTCATTTCTTCATCTCTAACTGATATTTGTTTGATGATGTCACCGATTCCTGTCAGTCAAGCTAGTTTGTCGTTAACTCTTCGTCGTGACATTTCCAACACCTTAAAAGTGTCAAATACTGACCAAGTCCTACAAGACGGAGAACATAGAACCAGGAACCGCTTAACGGAAGCAAAAGTTTGGTTGTCGACGTCACACAAATGGTTCCACGTTGACCAAATGTTGTAGTTCTAGGTTCCTGGTACTGGTTCCAGTGACGTTGGTTTCGTCAGCAGCGGCCAATCAGGATGCATCGTCTTCTCTCCTGTGCTGTTTTCTACTTTTAAACATGTCAGACCTCGGTCATACTTTCTGTGTCTGATGGATTTGTTAGCGCCACCCACTGGTGGCACATTCAACACAGCCCTCCTTTATTATATTCTGAGTTCTACGCCAGTGTTCCACAAGAGAAACCACAGCCCAGATATTCTTCAACTTTTGATGGATGTCATAGCGCCCTCCACTGGATCAAGCAATAGCTACACCTGTTCAGGTTTTTTTTTGTTTTTGAATAAATCTCACAACTTTAAATACTTTTAACAAAACTTAACAAACCATTTTTAATTTTATTAAAAATCCAATTTGTAGCCTGTCTTCTCCAGACAGGTGGCGCTGAAAGTATGACCCAGGCCAATGTGGGGATGAAGTGTAACCTCCTTTGCTACATGGATGAATTGAATTTCTAGATTTTTTTAAATGTGGGACCTTTTTAAGAGAAATAAAATAAAGATAAGAGAAAAGTCTCGAACATTTTTGTTCCCAGGACCCAGGACATTTCAGGAAGAGACGGGACCAGAGGCCAGTAGGTTCTGGTACTACCAGAGGTTCTCAGTCCCCAAAGACAAACTGACTTCAGCCAAAGATTTTTACTTCAAGGATGTGTGAAAGTAAGAAGTAAAACTAATCTGAAACATGTCACTGGTAACTCGCCTACAATAAATGGAATTCTTTAGTTCTGATTAAAACATGTTGTCTAGCTAGCCAGGACAGAGACGCTGTCATACTGCAGTCATGTGACCAAGGACAGACAGGGTGAGCTCCGATCCAGGACTTCATTTCCTCATCAAAGATCAGAAAGTTCTGTTTGGTCCAGACCTCAGTCAGAGGTTGCTCCTCCACCTCATGTCTGTTGGGTCCTTAACTGACCGGAGAAAGAAGGGCAGAAGTCAGAGGTCAGGTGACAAGTGCGCCCCCAGCAGGTGTGGCCCACTCACCTGAGCTGATCTTTCCCTCCTTCTCCAGTTTCTTCAGGTGATGGAGCAGGTTGACGTTGGCCGCCTGGTGCAGATGTTCAGGGGTATCCTGAAGAACATCAAGTCTGAAATTGAACAAAGTCCAAACTGCCCCTCAGTTCTTCTTCTGTTCTTCTTCTCACCTTGTACACGACCTTAACCAGGTCCATGGAGGTTACTGGTTTCCTGTCTGCATCCAGAACCGCCTCCAGGATCTGCTGCTCCCTCTGCTGGCGGTGACTGATGTAATGTCTGATCTTGGAGGCAGCGTCATCAACCACAGGGCCGTGGCCTGCAGAACAGAACCAACAACCAGGCCGTGAGGTGGAACCCGTTGGCTTGGATCTAACCCTCTGACATCACTTTCACCCACCGGGGTAAATCAGGTCGACCTGCAGCCGCAGCAGGACGTCCAGAGACTTCATGTAGTCGTAGAGGTCCTCAAAGACGGCCGTGCCCTCGCCCAGGATGCAGTCTCCAGAGAAGAGAGACCCTTCTTCTTCAAGCAGCAGTGCCATGTGGTCATCAGTGTGACCCGGAGTGAAGAGGACTCTGGGTAAGAAAAAAGACAGAAAGAGCTCACGGTGTCTTCAGGTCAGCCTTCACTGACCTGGGATCTGCTCCAGTGTGGACGGGTGGACTGACCTCAATGTCGCCCCCTCTGTCCGGACCACGTCCCCGTCTTTCAGGTACGTGTAGCTCCTTTCTGTGAGTGTCTCTCGGACACAGTCGGGGCGAGGGAGTTTGCTGACCGGTACCTCGGCACCTGCCGGGGGAAACGTGGGGAGACGGTGTCTGACACAGAGACTCTTCAGTCTGGAGGACAAAACTCTGAAGGTAAATGTTTTCAACACATTTCAGATAATGGACGTCCTCGACCATGCGGTTCTCACCGGTGACCAGTCGCTGGATGTCGTCCAGGCCGCCGCTGTGGTCCTGATGCCAGTGAGTGACCAGGATCTCCTGGATGCTGCTGTCGAAGCGGCTCAGCGTCTGCTTCAGGGCGCTGATGTATTCAGGTACGGCGGCTTCTCCGGTGTCGATCAGGACGCGCCTGAAACACGGACGCCGCTCAGAATGATTCACCATTTCACCTTCAACCTGTACCAGAGGTTCTGTACGTGTGCTGAGCCTCGGGCCCCGTACAATAATGTGACCTTTAGATAAGTTAACAGTACAACTTGGACAGCAGGGCCGAATTCACAGGCCAAACGGGCCGCATCCGGTCCCCGGGTCTTAGTTTGTCTAAAACAGTGAGACTGTATTAACTTCCGGTTTGTATCAACTTTAGTTCACATCCAATCAGAGTTAAACAAAAAAGTGAACTGGAAACGTGGAACTCCCTCCCAGCGTCGGTTCGCCGGTGTCACCTTTTTCCGGTTCCGACCAGGTACGTGTTGGTCCCTTGCAGCGTCATCGGTCCGGGGTTGCAGCCCAGGATCCGGATCACACGGGCCGACAGTTGCTCGATCCGGGGGAGCACGGCGCTCATGGCGGCGGAGAGTCTCCCGAAGAACCGTCACAGAAGTCAACAAGCTCGGCCGCCGTTTCACCTCAGGTTATCCGTGACGTTGGCTTCCTGCCGCGGGGTCACCTTCAAAATAAACTGCAACCGGAATCAGTCGAACAATGTTCGTCTGCTGTGGACGACCGACGCCAGGAACTCTTTGCTCGCGTGTTTTCGGTCAAATTGACATTTTAAAAGTCCATAATATCGAGCGGAAATCGCTGTGAAAATAGTGAAAAACAGTCAGTGTTGAACGATCGACTACGCTTGCGACATCTAGTGGCTAAAACCCCTGAGGCCGTAAAAAAAAATATATATATATATATAATATATGTATGTATCTATCATACTCTCTCTCTCTCTCTATAGAAACACAAATAAATGGTTTGGTTTGGATCACAATACAACGTCCGGGGATCGGTATCGATCTTGTCTTTCCTCTGTTCTCGGACGGACATTGTTGTTGTTTTCAGATTAGCGGTGTGTCAAACTAATGTTTCTACCCACATCCTCTTCCTGTAGGCTTCTTTACAAAATAAAACGTCAGTTTTTATTTATTTTAAAAAGCCATTTGCTGCAGCATTTTTACCACGTGTTTCTGCCATTCTGACCATCCGTAGCTGCGGGCAGTTACATAAATACGTGGCCTGTGTGGAGATCTATTTTGACATGTTTCACCTCCTCTATGAAAGGTGTGACGTTCACTCCAGGGTAGACCTGATAAGCTCGGTGGCTAACAGGTCTCTTCCGGTCTCTGTGTAACCCACTGATGTCGCCTTAGCCCGGGGAATTTATGTTGAAGGGCTATGCTACTTCCGCTTCCTTATCGTGTCATCACTGCAGCTTGACGCCGTTGTTTTGAAAACAGCCCTGGATCAGCAGTAGCAGCAGCAGCATCAGCAGCGGCACTGCGGTGTTTGCGCTCACTCTGCTCCTCCTCCTGGACTCCCTCAGCCTCCTGCTCCTCTCCTTCGACGCTCCCTCTCGGCTCTTTGTTTTCATTCAGTATTTTCAACCTTTCCCTGTGGAGGAGACTATGGGGGATCAATGACAGACTGTCGCCGGCCGGGAGGACAGCTGGTTCGGCCGGGTAGAGGTGAAGGAGCTGGAGGAGGTGCAGGAGGCGGAGGATGCCCTTGACTCCCGATAGGAGTCGAGGCAGAAGAAGGGATATTTTAAGTGGGGGAGGTGATGAGGAGCAGCAGAAACGACAGAAACCTCACGGAGGAAAGTGTCTGTGACATTGAGGCTGTGTGATGTTCTTCACCACCAGCAGGGGCGTCAGAGGTGCTGCAGCGAGCTCTTCAAGTTCACTATGTCCCTGGTGGAGAGGGAGCAGCAGCAGCAGCAGCAGCAGTGGTGTCCTCTGGAGGAGTCTGCTCCTGAAACCCTCTCCGCTGTCTCTCAAGGTTTGGATGGTGGCCGGAGGAGTCGTCTTGTCCTACAGTTTGTCTTCAAAAGGTGGAATTTAGACGTTCCTCTGAGAGCCCAGAATTCTGGACTGACCACCGACCAGGGGGGATTGGAACCTGCACCCTTTTGAATACAACTGTTGAGTGGACGTGAAGTCAACTGCCGTGTGAAACTGATCAGACTCATCCACCTCCTCTGGTATGATGGGTCACAAGATATAAAGTCAATTTAAGTTTGGCTCCAGTTGCGGAGAAAATCTAAAACAAACCTGTCGCTCAACTGTTGCCACGGGTTGAGGAGGACGTGGCTCCTGTCTGACGATGGCCGATGACCAGGAGTTGTCCAAGAGCCTGGAGAAGGAGGATGGTTCCTCTGGTGAGGAAGCGGGTTCCACCTTCAAGTCTAAAAGTATGCCAGTTCTGAACGAGGCCGCGCCTCAGAAGGAAACGCTGTTGTCTAGCTCCACAGCAGAAGAGAGCGCCGAGTTCATTCAACTCCCTCCAAAGGTGGAGTCCGATGAGGCCGAGTCCCCAACGAGGACAACGTACCAGCCTGGGAAGTCCGGGAAGTCGGCCCTGAATCGGCCAAGCTCCTACCTGGGGAGCGCAGAGATCTGCAGGAGCAAAAATGTGGTGAACAGAGCGCCCTCTAGTTTTATTGCATCGAGGGTGGCGCAAATTGGTCTGCCCACCAGGAAGCACCTGGCCGTGATTCTGCAGGATTCCCGCTGCTTCCTGTTCTGCATGTGCTACCTAACCTTCATCCAGTCCCTGATGGTGTCGGGTTACCTCAGCAGCGTCATCACCACCATCGAGAAGAGGTACAGCCTCAGGAGCTCCGAGTCCGGCCTGCTCGTCAGCTGCTTCGACATAGGGAGCCTCCTCGTGGTCGTCTTCATCAGCTACTTTGGTGGGAGGGGCCAGAGGCCTCGCTGGTTGGCAGTGGGCGGGGTTTTCATTGCCGTCGGCGCCGCCCTTTTCTCCTTACCTCACTTCATCTCCCCAGCGTACCAGATCCAGGAAGTCAACGCGTCCTCAGCTAACGAGGGCCTGTGCATGAACAGCAACGCCAGCAGTAGAGACCGCATTGACGTCACTTCCTGTCCCCGGGACCAGGAAGGAAACGAGCACAACCTGTATGTGGCGCTGTTCATTATCGCTCAGATCCTGGTGGGCATGGGATCCACACCCATCTACACCCTGGGGCCCACCTACCTGGACGACAATGTCAAGAAGGAGAACGCCTCGCTCTACCTGGGCAAGTCTCCTCTGCTAGCTTGCTAACCTTTACCTCGCCACATTTTACACCTTTATCTCGTCATTTGAGCTACCCAGTCCTTACTTTTATTGTTTATCGGACGTTGAATATTTTCGTTCGGGCACTTTTTTCTTCCCTTAGTTTCTTCTTCCTTCTCTGCTCAGATCCGTAACTACTCGGACTGTGCCTGCGTCCAAAGTCGGCAGGTCATCACGCCGGCGTCCCCCGGAGGCCAGGGAGGGAACCAGCTGCAGCTCGTCTTCGTGAAGGCGTACCTCAACGAGAACGGTGACGCCGTGTCGGGGATGTGCAACAGAACCTGCGGGACGCTGATCCCCTTCCTCGTCTTCCTCTTCATTGTCACGCTAATCACCGCCTGTGCTCAACCCTCGGCCATCATCCTGTCTCTTATACACATCTAGATGTGTATAAGAGACAGGATCACATCACATCTCCAAATGTTGACCGACTCTTGGCCACCTCCATGACCCCACCCATGTCTCCTTGTGTGGATCCAGGTGGAGTGGCTTCCTGTTGTGCGCCGTGGCCATGCTCCTGGTGATCTTTCCCATGTTCGCCTTCCCCAAGAAGCTGCCGCCGCGACACAACAGGAAGAAGAAGAGGAAGAAGAAGATGAACTTGGACGACTCCAGTGACGACGACGTCCTCAAGGAGAAGAACGACAACAACTGCAAGAACCAGAGCGTCTCCTCCTCCATGGGCTTCGGCAAGGACATCAAAGGTACCGCCCTCTGGTCAGTGATGTCATCACTGGGATGTCACCTGACCTATGGTGATGTTGGTGATTATAAGTGAACAGTGATCTGAGGGTTAATCTTGTGACACTTTGGACTCACGATACTTCGTACAGAGTTCGTTATCTCTGGGCTACTTGTTAGCAGATTTTCTGGTACTAACGTACCAGTTACCGTGGGTTACTGGTCGCACAGGTTGTTCCCCTCATTTCCAGAAAGAGTTCATATCAATCTGAGATAAAGACTCTTGGTGACAGTTCAGCGATTCAGACAGACGAACGCTGGCGTTTGCGATAAATCCTCTCTGTGTGTCTAGATCTTCCCAAGGCGGCGGCGAGGATCCTCAGCAACGTCACCTTCCTCTTCGTCAGTCTGTCCTACACAGCAGAGTGCGCCATCGTCACCGCCTTCATCACCTTCATC
This sequence comes from Paraplagusia blochii, assembly GCA_016785265.1. Taxonomy (NCBI): domain Eukaryota; kingdom Metazoa; phylum Chordata; class Actinopteri; order Pleuronectiformes; family Cynoglossidae; genus Paraplagusia; species Paraplagusia blochii. The sequence continues at coordinate 85,777 of JAFBJS010014926.1, read as the reverse complement.
CCCAAATTCATCGAATCTCAGTTTGGCATCCCGGCTTCAAGCGCCAGCATCTACACCGGTGAGCTCACTGGTACTGGACCAGCAGACTGGTACATTTTAGAAGGTGTTACATAACCTTTGTTGGCCACCAGGGGGTGTAGAGCTAAGTCAATGGGAAAATAAAAATTTAAAATGTTATGTAGGAGAGGAGGAGGAGGAGGAGGCGGAGTCTCAGCTGCTAAGCTAATGGCTGACTGACGCCAGAAAGATTCTTCTCCTCGCCACAGGGGTCATCATCGTTCCTAGCGCCGGCGTGGGCATCGTCCTCGGCGGCTACATCATCAAGAAGCTGAAGCTGGGAGCGCGGGAGTCGGCCAAACTGGCCATGATCTGCAGCGGCGTCTCGCTGCTCTGCTTCTCCACGCTCTTCATCGTGGGCTGCGAGAGCATCAACCTGGGAGGGATCAACATTCCGTACACCACTGGGTGAGCGTCGGCTCAGTCGGGATCTGTGGTGGGAAAATTTGGATCCATTCTAGTGTCTTCCTGTTTCTTGTTTCCTGTTTCCTGTCCGCAGGCCCACTCTCACCATGACGCAGAGAAATCTGACCGGTGGCTGTAACGTGAACTGCGGGTGCAAGATCCACGAGTACGCTCCCGTGTGCGGCTCTGACGGCATCACCTATTTTAACCCTTGCCTGGCCGGCTGCAGCAGCGTGTCCAATGACAGCACAGGGGTAAGAGTTCGTGTCCAACCTGTGGCAGCAGGACTGTGTGCAGTCCTTACTTTTATTGTTTATCGGACGTTGAATATTTTCGTTCGGGCACTTTTTTCTTCCCTTAGTTTCTTCTTCCTTCTCTGCTCAGATCCGTAACTACTCGGACTGTGCCTGCGTCCAAAGTCGGCAGGTCATCACGCCGGCGTCCCCCGGAGGCCAGGGAGGGAACCAGCTGCAGCTCGTCATCGTGAAGACGTACCTCAACGAGAACGGTCACGCCGTGTCGGGGAAGTGCAACAGAACCTGCGGGACGCTGATCCCCTTCCTCGTCTTCCTCTTCATTGTCACGCTAATCACCGCCTGTGCTCAACCCTCGGCCATCATCGTTACTCTCAGGTTTGAGACGCAAAAACTACGTTTTGCTTTTGTGACACTTGTCCTCAGTCGTTCCATCCCTAACGCTCACCCACGTTTGCTGTGTTGCAGGTCAGTGGCTGAGCAGGAGCGACCCTTCGCTCTGGGAATGCAGTTTGTTCTCCTCAGGACCCTCGGTGAGTGAAAGGAACAGAAGCACAAAAGCATGAATGTCAAGTGGAGTTTAGAGTCTGATCCTCCTCCTCCTGCTCCTCAGCTTACATCCCCACTCCCATTTACTTTGGAGCGGTCATTGACACCACCTGCATGCTGTGGCAGCAGGACTGCGGCGTCCACGGCTCCTGTTGGGAATACGACGTCACCTCGCTGCGGTTCGTCTACTTTGGCCTCGCCGCCAGCCTGAAGTTCTTGGGCTTTCTCTTCATCTTCCTCACCTGGTACTCCATCAAATACAAGGAGCAGCGGGTGGAGCGCTGGCTCAAGTGCCACCTGTCTCCCGTGGACACCGTGGGCAGCCTGGTGTGTCACCCCGGGGGCCGCAAGGGCCACGCCCGCACGCGCTCTTGTCCCGTCAACATCCCACGCAGCGACCCCGCCGCTCTGCCCGCCAACGTCCTGAACAGAGGCGTCAGCACCCAGAGCTGCCCGGGCCAGGAGCTGAAGGCCGGCACGCCTCCGGCTCCGCCTGCAGGAACACCCATTCGCACGCCGGCGCAGTCTCTTGAACACGTCCCTGTCCGGGTTTGACCGGTCTGCCCTCTAGCTGTGGGTCAGGACTGACGCACCTGAAGACAGGGAGGGGCGGAGTCATGCTTTTCAGCTTTTCACCTATATCTCTACCCCCCCTCCCCCCCCAGAGCTCCTCC
>JAFBJS010014926.1:54027-83754 GCA_016785265.1 Paraplagusia blochii | reverse complement strand
CTCTCAGAGCCCACACACCCCCTCCCCCCCCCCCCCCCCCCCCCCCCCCCCCCCCCCCCCCCCCCCCCCCCCCCCCCCCCCCCCCCCCCCCCCCCCCCCCCCCTCTACCCCCCCCCCCCCCCCCCCCCCCCCCCCCCCCCCCCCCCCCCCCCCATATCTCTACCCCCCCTCCCCCCCCAGAGCTCCTCCCACCTCAAACCCCACCCCCTTATTCCCCACCATGGTGCTAAGAGCTAGTTAGTGTTTCAGCAGCAGGTAGTGATTCAGGTGGTAACAGCCCTGCCGGTCTGTGGACCTGGGCCCCACAGGGGGTTCACCGAGGAACCGACTCCTGGAACCATCCAACAGATCTGTGTCCTGTCCAGGTGCTTCCCCCTGCTGGAGGGAGGAATCACCTCCGATGGTTCTCAGTTCTTGGACCCTGCACCAACTCTGCACCAAAGACGAGGTTTGATGTTGGCTTCTGTATCCAGGGTCACCTTTAGACCTCGCCCTCGCCCTCGCCCTCGCCTCCACCTTTGCGCCCTCCTCCATCTCCTCTGTTTTTTTTCTCAGCAGAAGTTAATTTCACTTTGACGGTTTGACGTTTTTGCTCGATCTTTGCAAACCCAGGAGTCACTGGTGTCAGCTGACCTGCCGCGTGTAAAAACTGCACATATGCCAAACACTACGACGTGCAGTCCAGACGAGGGCGCTGTGCATTAGCACGTGGGACATTTTAGTTTGTTAATGTATGTAACAAATATTGGACCTTGGAATAGACCTTCATCGTCAGGACGGTCTACAGACTGAGTTGATCGTCTTCTGAAACATTGTTTTTCATCCATGCATCAAGAATTATGTCACAAAAGGAAAAAGATTTGCAGTGTTTGTTTCACTAGGGGGCGCCAGACCTATAAAAACGTATCATTTATTGACGCTGTATGAAACAGGGGACATTAAACCCGGGAAGAAATGGGACTCCACTACGCCCCCTGGTGTGTTGAAAATAATAATGAAAACCAAGCCAGTTCAGATGCTAAAGCTGCTAACATCAAACAAATGTTTTCTTCTTCTACATGGAGCAGAAGTTCACTTCAATTTGTTTGTTCTAAATGGGTTTGTCTTTTCACACACAGACACCCGGAGAGTTCTGTTCTCCGTGTTCTTCCTCCTGAAGGTCAGTGTTGCTCCTGAGCGTCCAGTTTACAGACGACTGAAAAACACCAACAATGTGAAGCAGTAATAAAGCAGTGTTACTGACAACTGTGGTCAGTCTACGGTCAGTTTCTGCTCAGTCTTTCTCCGTGTTGGACTCATTTGGACGTTTGTGTCCAGCTCTCGTTGGACCTGCTGAGACCTGAGATTCTCTGCTTTTCTTTCCTTCTCTGTTCCTGGACCTTCAACACATTTGAAGACTTATTACATCAGTTAGATATTATTATCACTTAAGTCTTAATGAGGAAACGTGATTGGAGTTCATACCAAAGCCTCCTCAACTGACAGTGGCTGCTGCGCCCCCTGCTGACGGGTTAGCAGTAGGTCATGTGTGGTTGTGCTCAGTTGTTGTCCTGCAGGTCATGGGTCCAGTCCAGAGTGTGAGATAAAAACCAAGTCCAAACCCGAGGATGTTTGACATTTTATTGATTCTTTTATAATCTACAACAAAAGCTCTTCTTCAATGAGATCAAAGCTAACGGTGTCTTTCACAGGTCAAAGGTGATGTCCTTCGTTCTTCAGTCAGTATTAGGCACTGCCGACTCTCCAGCACCGAGGTCCGGTGGAGACGTGTAGAATTAACGCTGAGGCAAGTATTCAAAATGTACTGCAGGGGGCAGCAGTAGGCCACTTGGAGCTAAAACACTGATTCTTTCATTGGACTTCAGTCCAGTCCAGTGGTCATGGTGTCGGTCAGACACTGAGGTGAAGAGACTGACACATCTTTAAACACTGCCCTCTGCTGGTCAAACTGTAGGTAAACAGTTCCTTATTCCAACAGCAGGAGGCACTCAGAGCAGAGTCAGTCACATGATTCAACCTCCCTCCTCAGCCGGAGTCACAGCAGCAGCAGCAGCAGCAGCAGCAGCAGCAGCAGCGTCTCTTCCATCCATTGTCCATCTTGAGGCTGAAGCTCCAGTAGCAGAACCTCCCACTGCTGCGGCCGCTGTCGTCTCCTCCATTCTGGTTCCTGCCTAAGAAGATGCTGAGTGGTAGAGCGGAGGTGGAGACTTGGAGATTGGCTGTAGAGTGATCCTCACCTGTCAGGTGATCTGCTGGATCAGCACCTTCTCCGGGTCCAGTTTATCGTCCAGCTCCTCATCCGAGTCTAAAACAAACAGTTTCCTGAAATCAACCCATGTGTCCAGCCTGGACAGACAGAAGAAGACAGAAGAAGTTTGTACTGGCCTGCCACAGACTCGGGTGGTGAGTAGAACTGTCCGTCCGATAGTGGACCGGGACCGATCAGAGGAGCCCGCTCTGCAGCGTCCATCATCGACTGACGTCCTGAAACAGGTTTTAGACCAGTGACAAACGGGTCTTCATGGTGGTTCTGATTGGTCAAGACACGACTGAGCTAAGATCTCGTCACATCACTCACTGTTCTCGTCCTCAGCCTCCTGAGGTAGAACTTTGAAGTCCAGCAGCCAAGTCTCTATCCAGGCCAAGATGAAGGAGATGATGAGCAGCAGGTAACTGAAGGCCCCCTTAGACAACAGCTGACACACACACACACACACACACAGACACACACACACACACACACACACACACACAGGACAGGACAGACATTTGACCCCTGGTGATTCAGACTAAACATGGAGACAAAAATACTTGATTCTTTTTTAAACCTGCAGTTTGATTTTTCCAACATTAGCCTTTTAACATCGAGCCCAAAACCAGCACAACTACTGGAAGATAGTTCTGCGAAATGCCAGCAGGGGGAGCAGTGACTTTCCACTCACCTTTGATAGAATGACTTTAAGGATGAGAAAGGCGCAGCTGACCGTGGTTGTGATCTGAGGAAACAAAGTAAGTGAATTCAGCCGTCGATTGTCCCCGAGACAATGATGTCATCATTACACATTTGAGACTCCACCCTCTGGTCCCTCAGTGTCAACTCACAGCAACGGCCCACCAGTGACGGAGGTGACAGACGGCGTAGGCCAAGATGAGGAGAGCAAACCTGAACACTGCCAGGAGCTGAGGGAGGAGGAGGAGGAGTTAATGAGTTAAAGCTCTCGTCGATTGGACCAAGTGTTTCACTAGAACGTCTTACAAAGATGTCGAAGAAGGAGGCGCTGTAGTCGTAGTGGAGAACTTCATCCTGGAGCTTCTCAAAGATCCCACCGTTCATCTGCAGCAGCACAGAGGAGAAGGTCAGCTCAGGTCAGCTCAGGTCAGGAAGGGTGACGACGAGAAGGAACACTTCCTCATCTCGGACAGGAAGTGGCCGCAGCCTTGGAGTCACATGGTACTGATGTGTTCAATGAAAGTGACTGATACCGAGTGTTTGAGGCTCTCAGCCGACTAGTTCACCACAGTGACCACAGGGGGCAGCAGTTTAGGTCCAGGGCTTTAACGTCTCCTGTTTATTCTTTATGATTCATTAACCTGAAATCTTTCTATGTCTTTGACGGTTCAGGGAGGAGAGGAGAGGAGAGGAGAGGAGAGGAGAGGAGAAGAGGAGAGAAGTTAGGAGAGAGGAGAGGGGAGAGGAGAGGAGAGGAGAGGAGAGGAGAGGTGAGGAGAGGAAAGAGTGAGGAGAGGAGTGAGGAGAGGAGAGCAGGAGAGGAGAGGAGAGGAGAGGAGAGCAGGAGAGGAGAGGAGAGGAGAGGAGAAGAGGAGAGAAGTTAGGAGAGAGGAGGAGAGGAGAGGAGAAGAGTGAGGAGAGGAGAACCTTCTTACATGAAGAGGAGAAGAGGAGAGAAGTTAGGAGAGAGGAGAGGGGAGAGGAGAAGAGTGAGGAGAGGAGAGGAGAGGAGAGAAGAGGAGAAGAGGAGAGAAGTTAGGAGAGAGGAGAGGGGAGAGGAGAAGAGTGAGGAGAGGAGAGGAGAGGAGAGAAGAGGAGAAGAGGAGAGAAGTTAGGAGAGAGGAGAGGGGAGAGGAGAAGAGTGAGGAGAGGAGAACCTTCTTACATTGAGCTCCAGGATCCACAGCAGACCGATGAAGAGGAGGTCGAATGTGACGAAGAGGCAGAAGGTCCTCCTCACCGCGGAGATGCTCTTCTTCTCCACCGCCTCGTAGGAGTCCACCCTGGTGTAGGCGCGCCCTCTGCCGGCTGTCAGCCGAGAATCGGCGCTGCTGCTACATCGACTGTCCATGGCTGGGCTCGACGCTGCCCCTGCTGTCCAAGGCAAGAAGTGCGGATGCGGACAACGGACTCAAGTCCGGAAGGTCATTTGAAGCCGGACCCGCGCATCTGCACAAACACAGACACCGGGTCAGAACTTAACAGACACCGGGTCAGTGCGGGTTCGTTCAGCCGCAGTTTCACATCTAAGAAGGAGAAACTAGGGTTTGGACTGGGATTCTGATGGTCCGGACCAGCGTCAGTAGAACTGGCTGTTCTACCACCTGACCTGACTGTCCAGACGGAGCTGATCCAACGATACTGACCGGACTTTTCTTGGTTCCGCTCGGGTTCGGTTCACCAACTGCAGCAGTTCCGTTTCCTCAGCAGAACCTTTCACATTGTAAACGGACGGAGCTGTGACAGTCGCAGTCACTGCAGCTTCTCCAAAACACCGTCTCTTCCGCTTCCGGTTTGCTGCTGCTGCTGCTTCTCATGCCTGCTGACGTCAGCCAGCCCCGACAGACGGCACCAGCGCCCCCTGGTGACGGTGAAGTAAACTCAATCTGAGGTCAAAACTATGGTATCGACCAGTGACGTCGAGTGTGTGTTCGGTCTGTTCGATTCGATTCGCTCCTCAACAAAGACACCAGAGTCAAAAGACCAGGTCTCAGGGGGACTGGACGGACCGACAGACAGACAGACAGACAGACAGAGACACAGTGAGACGTTTGATTGAATTTTATTTTAAAGGAATTAAAAATGATCCCTGAGAGACGTCCTGGTGGGACAGTGTGGACCGGAGCGTCTCTCAGAATCACAGGGAGGTTCAGAACATTGCTGCCGTCTGTCAGTCCCTGGGGTTGAGGTGTTGTTCAGGCAACCTTCACACACCAGCAACTTCCTTGGCATCGCACTGACCTGGTTAACTGTTAACCCGCTGTTAACCACTCGTTCACCAGCTAACCAGGTGTGTTTGACAACAGCCTCAATATTATTTGTTTCCTTGAAGGACGCGGTGTCCAGGTGGACCACCAGAGGTGCTCTTCCACCTTCTTCTACAAAGGATTCACATTCAAAGCCAAATGTTACGTTCTTGACAGGCAGCTGGGCGGGACAGGGGCGGGGCTAACACTGGTGCTCGGCCATCCTCTCGGGGAGGGCGGACTGACAGGTGCTGGGGGGCGTGAAGACGTCGGGGTCACTGATGCCCAGCTGGAGGTTGAAGAAGCGGGTGGAGGTGGTGACACTGCTGTTCCTGGAGTAGGTCTCCTGCACTGGGTAACAGTCCTTCAGAGTGTAGACCCCCACCCAGGTCTCATCTGCAGGAGACCAGAGGGAAGAGCAAGAAGAGAGAGGAGGAGGAGGAGGAGACACAGGTGAGAGAAACACACCCAGCAGTGGTGGAGTAAACCAAAGTAAACCTGGTCTTCTGGAACTTCCTCTGGTGGACAGTGGACTTCATCGTGTGTCCATGTCCCTCAGCCTGGTCGTTCACTCATGTCACGTGTTCAAATCCCGACCCATGACTGAAGTCCACGGAGAAAGAAACCTGACACCTGAAACAGAGCAGAGGGCGACTTACGTTTACGGGCGGGCTTCCTGTCCGACCACTCCTGAACTTCCACGTTGTCTCCAGGCCCGCCGATGAAGTACTGGTCCTCGAAGGTGGAGTTCTGAGGGATGTCGAAGGGATCCCAGGCTTCTGTCAGGGCGATCTTGGAGCAGACCTTGGTTTTCTGCTCGATCTGGAACATCACCATGTTCTGATACAGGTAGATGTACTCGTAGAACCTGAGGAGAAGAGGAGGAAGAGGGATGATGAAGCTCCCTGAGCTCTGAGACTGGTTCTGTGGATGTTCGCTGGTTCTTCAGGACACCAGTCCTGGGGATTAACGATATTAACTTTGTCAGTGTTGTCCAAACATGACATTTTCCCATATCGATCCATACCACTAGTCGTCGCTGTTTGACTGAAAAAAAAAAGATAAAAAATAAAAAATATTTGGATTCTCATCATAGGAAGAAAATCCAGTGTCTTGGATGATTCACCATGGACTGACCTCAGACACCAGAGCCCAGGTTCTGATGGGTCAGGGACAAATGTCCTCAGCTGTGACAGTCTCACCAAGAATGTCGAGAGTCTCTAACCTACTGATGCTGAAGACCAAGAGGAGAAGACATACTGTAGATGGTGATTTTTTTTCTTTTCTTTCTGACAAACTTCTGGTCTTCAACCTCTTCACTGATCAGACTAGGCTGACCTGGGATCAGCTCTGAGCAGCAGTCGGAACCTGATGATTCCAGGAGAAAATCTAGGAAAAAACCCGCTAACTGGGTATCCTGTAGAACCGCTGTAATTACAACCATGACCTGTAGGGCGCGCTCTCTGGTCTTACTTCTGACACGGGGTGTGTTTCTTGTGCTGCTGCAGGACTCGGATCCTCTGGTTCAGGCCATCGTAGGACACGGCGGCCCGGTGGTTCCTGCCGCTGTGGTGCTCGTACTCCACCCACCTTCCCTCCCACTGCAGCGGGGACACGCAGGGTGCGGGGCCGCGCAGGCCGAGCGCCGACGGCCCGAGGGCGGCCACGAGAACCAGGCACAGTCCGAACATGACGACCAGCTCAGAACCACTGCGATATGACGTGTGCGCCCGCTGTCCCAGGGCTGGAGGAGTGAGGACGACCGTTTCCGGAGGAGACCTTCAAAGTAAAGGTCGACGTTGACTTCATCAGGAGACGCCAAATGTCTGCGGTTCCTACGGCGGGTCGTGAAATATTCAGACAAAAGTCAGAAATAATAAAATAATGAATCTGACGAAACTAAAATGTTTATTATGAATGAGTTCAGATGATGAAGGTTTGAAGGACGACGACTTGAAAAAGAATTATTGTCATTAGATTATAATTGGGCTCTGGCTCGATCGATTTCACCATCGATTCAACTACAGGAGGTCCATATATGTGGGTCTGGGTCTGGGTCTGGTTCTGGGTCTGGTCTGATCCTGGGACGGACCAGGATTCCCTGGAGTTCCAGAAAGGAAAACTGTGGAAAAGATCGACACGGGATCGAAATCGTCATGGTCATCAATGACATCACTGCAAGGCGGAGTCACGATTATGAGACCCATGAACACCACGAGACTCCAGCCGGCAGGTGGCGATACTGCGATCCCACTGAGACACGGGAGGAGGAGGCGGAGGAAGAAGAAGAAGAAGAAAAGACAAGATGGCGAAGAACCAACGTGGGAGAGACTCAGAGTCCAAGTCCAGAACCATGGACAACAGCAAAACAGAGACAGAAATGTCCAGTTTCTCCCCAAATTCAAGTGACGACGAGGCTCCAGAGGAAGTGACGTTCGCAGAGTCGAAGAGTGACGCCCTGCGCCACCTGCAGGAGACGTTGAACACCGTCAGACGGTAGGTTACAGCTGAGCCGCTCGGGGTTTTATCTTCACGGTCTGTGAGCAACAGTCTGTGACTGTCCGGTGCCGTTGGTCGGTGACCAGTAGTTCAGTCCACGCCAACACCGCGTTAATCCACCGTTAATCCCGAGGAAACCGAGTGAATGCAGAACAACGACTGCAGTGGTCAGTTCCACCAGTGGTCAGTTCGACTGGACCTTTAATCTTCACTCTTTCCACTCTGACCACCACCACCACTGAGAACCTGTTTATTTACATCTGTACAGACCCCTCTGAGGTGCTGCCACCTAGTGGCTGGAGGCTTGTTGTCACCGTGTTCATTGTGGCCGCTCGCCCTTCACTGTGGTGGTGAGATGAATGATGATGCGGAGGTCGAACTGTCGAGATCCCTCCGTCCCTCCAGGGGGCCCCGCCCCACTGCTTGAGAAGTGCCGGTCTAGGATTCGTGGCGTGGGCAGAGTCACGTGACTTTGAGTGCCGTCCGTCATTGACAGGTGTTTTTGTTCACAGTGAGAAGGAGCAGCTGAAGGAGAAGAGGAGGAGGAGGCAGGAGCTGTTCCAGGAGCAGAAGGTGGGCGTGGCTCAGTTGTGACTCCTCCCCCTTTCTCACCTGAACACGGCGCTCTAACCTGCTTCCTGTTTCTTCTATTTCCCTGTAGAAGCGCCGCCTCCTCCCAGCGGACGTGCTGGAGGAAATGGAGTCCACGCGGTCAGGGTGAGTCCACGTCTGTTCCGTGTTGACGGGGAGACTCTGCCGTCTGTGTTGGTTGATGGTTCAAATCTCTGTGTTTCAGAACACACAGGCAGCCTGAGGACGGAGGTGAGCTCTCAGTCATGTCTCTGTTTCACCTGGCTGTTCAGAGGGTCCAGGAGCCTTATGTTTGAACCCACTTTAAGCAGATGAAAAGAAAGAAGAGGAGGAGGAGGAGGAGGACCACGAGGAGGAGGAGGAGGAGGAGAGGCAGAGAAAGAAGACAAACAGTGGAAAAATGTCACATTTTCGGAAGTGAGTTGACCTTTCACCACAGTGATGGATCCGTGAGTCCTGAAGACACACTGACCAGTGGTGATGTCATCATCACCGTGGTCTTTTGACTGAAGTTTCCTCACAGCTGTGGTGGAAATGAATCTCCCCCTACTGGACATTTCTGAGAACTGAAGGAGTTTGTGATTTTAACTCCACTATGTCTCGTTTGTCAGTCTGAAGGGAAACTACAAAGTGTCAACGTTGAAGGAGGACACAGCAGCTTCCTACCAGCAGAGGGCAGCAGAGGATTTCATCCGGTCCAGACTTTGTGTGTGTGCGTGCGTGCGCGCACGTGCCCTGTGCTTCCAGACAACGAGCTGCTCTCCCTTCAGAGTAAAAGCGGCAGGACTAAGGCTGCAGCAGTTCACTTTTTGAGGAAGGACTGGGGTGAGTTTCCTTCTGCAGGTGTAGTTTGGTGCTGAGCAGGTGGAGGAGACACGGCCCGGTGCTGCTCCTGGTGCAGGTGGTCTCCAGCCTCCTGTCTCTGCCGTAGCATGTCAGAAAATGGCTAGAGCAGAGTCGCCATCTGGTGGCCAACTAGTATTGTACACTCTTGATGAGGTCTGGCTGTGGAGAGTGAAAACCATCTGAGGGTCGTCTGTGTTCTTCTGAACTCTGTTTGCAGCGTCAGAGCAGAGGGTCAAAGCAGAGAAGCTGAAGAAGCAGTGGATCCACAGACAAGGACTTCAGAGCAGCTGAGGACCCAGTCCTGGTCCCACTCAGTCCAGGGAAGAGGAGCGGGTCAGCGATGATGTTGGACTGTTGCAAATCAGTCTTGGTTTGGTTTCTGTGTTCATTCAATGAACTGATGTTAATGTTTTATAAAAATAAAAGACTGTCAGAAGCAGTTTATCCTCCTCTCCTGAAGGGGTCAGTAAAGAGGAAAGAAAGATCCTTGAGGGTCAGAATCAACAGTCACAGTGAGAAGACTGGGATAAACAACAACAACAACAACAACAACAACAGGATTTATTCAAAGAACCACAGTCGGCAACAAAAACCAAGATCAAACATCAAATGCTAAAATAATCCAGATTAACAACAATAACCTGAAACACATCAACTTTAGAGGACAGTGTCTCCAACGACCAGACTGACGTCCTGCCGTCCTCTCTGTCCATCCTGTCCTCGTCCAGTCAGTGGCGACGCAGCAGTTTGTTGAAGAATCCAGTAGAGGGCGACCTGTCTTCTTCTTTGGCCACCTTCCCGTCCTCCAGTCCCAACTCCTGGTCCAGTTGCTCCAGCTCAGACTGGTCCAGCAGCTCGAAGTCCTCCACCTCGCTGTCAGAGTCCTCGTCCACCTCCAGCAGCCTGTTGTCCATGGAACCGCCCACCGCAGCGTCTATCCTCTCCTGGATGGCGGCCGTGACGGCGGCGGCGATGAAGTTTTCTGCCACCTGCTGGACCAGCTCCAAAGCTGGATCCGCAGGCTGGACTCCGACAGAACCGTGCTGTGGATCCTCAGACCCGATTGGCTGTGCAGCCCGTGGGGCGCGGAGGCCGAGGCTGAGGTCAAAGTCCTCGTCTCCGTTGGTGGTGTGGCCGTTGTCATGTGAAGGGAATTCTGGGAGACCAGTGGCGAAGGCCTCCTCTTTGTCCAGGTCTGTGAGATAGAAGAAGAACAGAGGAGTTCTGGATCTGGTTCTAGTTCCCTTTATGAACAAACACACCTTCAAGGAACGCACCCTCAGAGTTCTCCGTCTGCGGAGTGTTTCCCTCCGACATGTTGAAAGTACCGTTGTCGGTCCAGGTGACGTCCGAAACCTCGGTGTCCGACACGGACATTTCCCGGCACACGGTGGAGTCCAGCTGTTGGAGCAGGAACCGAACGTTAACCTTAATGAGTGACTTGGCTGATCTGTCCTGCCACTACTGGTACTGGTACCTGGGGAAACATGGAGGACAAGTCGGACTCCACGTGGTCTTTGTCCCTCTGGGTCTGGACCACCCTGTGTTCTGGAAGCAGAAGACAAGGAGGTGAAATGTTCATCCTCAGATGTCCTGTTCCTTGGTCTCTGTTACCTTGGCACTGTTTGATTCTCTGTAGAACGTCTCTGACGCCCAGGTCCAGTTTCTGCAGAACCGGCTCCAGCCAAAGTCCGACTTCAGGAGAGGAGACAAGAGGCCACAGGAAGACGGCCAGCACTGCAGACAGGAAGAGACTGACCGTGAGGAAGGGGAGCAGGAGGAGGAGGAGGAGCGCCAGCGCTGCTCCTCCACTCACCCAGGACGTAGGAGATGATGATCCCTGGGACGTATCGTCCGAGGACGGCCAAGAAGGTGCACAGAGCGCAGACCAGCAGACAGAACTAGAAGATGAGGAGAAGAGGATGAAGGACCCACAGGGTGGAGGTGGAGGAACCCACAGAACCCTGCGTCGCTCTCACCCACCTTGCCTGGGTTTTGCTGCTTGAAGGCCAACGTCTCCTTCAGGAGGAGTCTGAGGGAGTCGCTGAGCTGAGGTCCGGTTCTGGAGGCGGGTCCTCCACCAGAGTCCATCACCTCCCAGCTGCAGGACCAGAACCAGATCAAATCAGATCAAAGCTGTGTGTGTGTGTGTGTTTTCTACTACACACTGCTGCTCACACACTCACACACTTCACACTGGACTGGACAGAATCTAACTGCACTTCATGGGACTGGACTTGACGGGTCTGCCCGATACTATTGAACAGAACCACACTGGACCAGACTGGACCAGACTGGACCCATCTGGTCTCCACGTGTCGCCTTGAAACTGTGAAGCAACATCCGTCCCCAGAAGGAGCCCTGGGTCTGGGCTGGACGGTCGTAGGGTCACAGCCCGCTCCACCTGATCTGGTCCAGTTAGTAACTGGAGACTTGAGGAGCGGGGACCAATCACACGCCGGGGGCTGATGGTCGTCTTCACCGTCAACCAATCGCTCTGACATCCGTTAAGATCACAAACATCAGAGCTGCAGTCTGTGTCCATCCACCTGTAGGTGTCGCTGTGGAGATCCTCAGCTCTGCTCCAGTTGTCGATCAGTGGTCACCTGACTGATTTGTTTTGGTCATGATTTATGAACGATTTCACAACTATTCTGAAATAGTCATGTGACCTAGTGTCACATTAGCTCATCTTCTTTACAGACGGTTCTTCTCAGTTCAGAGCTGCTTCAATGAAGCGGACGTTTGTCTCCTCCCCTCCGTCCCTCGGGGACAACATGCAGTCAAAGCTGTGAGTGACGTCAGGCTCCAGAGGGGACAGCGATGATGCAACGGGGACGTTGCCTCATCTGTGTTGTTGATTTTGATCCTGGACCAGTCTGCGCTGGTCAGGGATCAGGGTACGTGGGCTGTGGCCTAACCCCAGGATCACAGTCCCAAATCAGTGTCCTGATCACTAACAGACGTGGACTCATGTGGAGTCCTGTCAAAATAAAAGCCTTTGAAGAGCATCTTTAAAAAAGCCAAAGAGGAAACCGAAGGATCTAACTTCAAAATAAAAGACCATTCTATCTGGACTCCACTGGAGTCGACAAGAACTCACATAACAGCAGGTCCACGGTCCTCTGGACACATCTCGTCCCTCGGGAGAAAGACAGGAAGCGGCGGATGCGAAGCGTAGGATTGAGCGTAGAAAACAGCGTGTGGACGCAGGCTGAGAGGTGAAGAGACAAACTGGGGTCTGGACGTGCCACGCGGCTGGAGGGCAGTTTGTGTTTGTCCTCAATGAAGCCTCGTCTGGGGTATTTCAAGCAGCGCCGCCTAAAAATAACCTGGTCACACGTGCATTCCAGCCAGGCTGCCAGCAGGGGCAGCAGAGGTCACATGAGCTGGGACCAGGACTGGACAACACACGTGTGTGAGTGAGTAGTCAGCTGACACACACACACACACACACACACCTACAGTACTCCACTTAGTCACCAGGGGCGCTGCCTTAGGAGGAGACAGGGAGGAGGAGCGTCTGTAGTTCCATGTCAGGATGATGAGTCAGGCTAACAGTCTAGCTAACAGCCAGCCGCTAGCAGCTAACAATTACAAATGAAAAGAGTCTCTTGTGGTTCTGAAGAGTTCCAGGTTTTAATCCATCAGCTGACCACGACCCACTGTTGACCACTGTCCACTGTGGTGGTCAACAGTGGGGAGGAGTTTTCTCCCTTCCTTCCTTCTTGTCATGTCATGTGACTCAGCTTGCCCAGTGATGGTGGCCATTTTTAGAAACCAAACCCCATCAGTTAAACCAGGTCAGTCTGGTCCAGGTCGACAGTTGACCTGAGTTGACCAATCGCATCTCGTCACCATTTCATATTGAATTTATATGTGGAGATATTTTAAAGGTGGATGTAGCGCCTCCTAGAGGCCAGAGTAGTTGAAAGGAGAACTCAACTGTTCTACGTCCCACCTTGCAGTCATACTGAACCATGAGCGCCCTCCTGTGGAAGAAGAATTTTGCATAAATTGAAGTGACGACACAAAAACAGATAAAACTGCAACACATAGCTTTAACGTGGGGCTCGTGTGCCCCCTACAGGCCACGTGTTTCCCTACCTGACTCCGCGACGTCTCTGACTGCAGCAGTGACGACCAGCAGGGTGAGTAGCGCCGCCACCAGGCTGTATGTTCTCAAGCAGGTGTAGGCCACGAACCTGCGGAGACAAACGAGATGACAACGAAGTCAAAAGTCAACGGAGGTTTATTTCACCGGGCGTTTTGGAGCTCTGAGGACATCTAGCGGTAAGAACACAGATTGCACTTCAGTTGAAACTACTTCTTCCTCATCATCAACCTCTTACTCCTCTTCTTTATTCTCCTCATCTTCCTCTTCCTCATCATCATCCTCTTACTCCTCTTCTTCATCCTCATAATCTTCCTCATCTTCCTCTTCTACATCACCCTCATCATCTTCCTCTTTCTTCTAATCATCTTCTTCATCATCATTCTCCTCTTCATCCTCATCTTCTTCATCATCTCGCCCCTCGTCATCTTCTTCCTCTTCCTCATCATCTTCCTCTTCTTGGGTCCTTCCAGTCATGGTCATCCATCCTCTCCATCCACAACCCACTTGTTTTTGTGATGATCTCTCCAGTGGGAGGTGGAGGTGGAGGTGGAGGTGTTTGTTTGTTTGTTTGTTTGTTTGTTTGTTTGTTTGTTTGTGTGTCCGTGTGATCGAACAGTAAAGTCCTGAGTCATTCCTACCACAGCAGCGCGTTGGTTGCAGCGAACAGAGCTGAAGTCCTGCACGGTCTCTGCCTCCAGCTGACCAGGCCGCTCACCGCTCTCCCCGGGCCCGCGGCAGAACTCCTCCACACCGGCGGCGGCCCGGTCGACTCCGCGGCGCCCGCGGCTCCTGCTGCCCGGTTCACCCGCATTGGTCAAACGTGCAGGGATCTGTCACCGCGCCGCTGCGCTCCGGCGGACAGAGTCGTACCGTCAAGTTCTGCGAAGTGTTTGAGGGACGTTTCCGGTGGTTGACATTTCAAAGTAAAAGTCTGTAAAAAAACAAAACAGCTGCCCAAACAAACGGGTAGATCACTACCGGAAGAGGAATTGTACAAGGTTTGGAGTTAATTGTACAATAATGACGTAGAACAACAATGAAAAAGAGTGGAACAATCTGTTGTGGATTTTCTTCTTAAATGAGAATTTCTGACTTGACAGAAATCTCCAGTTGGTCCAGTGTATTCACTGAAGATGACCTGGACCTGGTCCTGGTCCTGGTCCAGTTCTGGTCCAGACAGTCAAAGATAACCCATTAAACTTGTTACTTGACTTGTTGCTGAGCCAAAGGTCCATTGTGATCCTGGTCCTCAAACCTTGGTTTATTGTGATGGTCTTTGGTGTCCTGGCGGACGAGACCCAGTGGACTTACATTTGTCCACATGAGTTTTTGCCTCTTCTTCAGAACCAACAAGGTTATTTACATTATCCGCCGCTGCTTCTTCTCCTCCATCATCATCATCATCATCATCATCATCATCACTTTGTTTGATTCCAGACCAGTGGACCGTGGCTGCTGCTGTTCTTCACTGACCTGAGGCATCATCATCATCATCATCATCACTGCACATGTCGGTCAGTGTCACTGGGTCAATGTTTGGACTTCAGTCACCTATCAACGACCTGAGGCTGTGACGGCAGGTTGAAGGTTCTACTCCTGATCAGCAGCACTTCTCCTCTTTGACCTCAACACGTCCACGTTATTATCTCAAAACTATTAGTCATCAAATAACTGGACTGGACTGTTGTTCTGACCCAACTTTCACCAGCTGATACCACGTGATCCAGCCAACACAGCTGTCAGACTCTGAAAGACGTTCATTTTTATTGAAATTGGGGAAAAAATGTAGAGAAACAGGAAGAAACAACAACAACAACAACAACAACAACAACCCAGTGAACACCCTGTCAAACAGGTCAGTTTCAAAGGATTCAAAGCGGTGGACCGGACCGGACTGGACCGGACCGGATCCATTTTTTCCTGTTAGGACGTGAATGACTTCTCATTCCCACAGGAAGTCAGCGGCAGCGCCGTCAGCCAATCACATTGACGGAAATCGCTGAGACAACAAACAAAAGACCGAGGCTAACCGAGCTCCTCCGAGCTCTCAGCCGTTTATCTGACGGTGACTGGTCGGTCCGGGCCCCGCAAGCCTTCACCTCGTCTCTGCTGCTCGACCCGACATTGTCGCCTCTTCTTCGTCCGGACTCTTCGATCCCCGTCCCCGTCCCCGTCCCCGTCCTCGTACGGACTCATGTCCGCCTGAGCCCCGGTGCTGGCCGAGCTCAGAGCGTTGGCCTGGTTAGCTTCGGCTCCGACTCGAACTAACGAACTAACTTGGCCCTGACGGTCCTAACGGCCCGGCTCCGGTTGTGGCTCTGACTCCGGCTCTGGTTCTGGCCTGTTCCCTCCGTGTTGACGAGCCTCTGTCGTGTTCCGTGTGGCGGCCATGTCCGGACAGTCCCAGCCGGGCTGCGGCTTCCTCCTGTCGGTCGTCGTCAACGGAGACGCGGCTCTGAACGAGCAGGAGAAGGAGTTGAACCAGCAGCTGCGGCGGCTCTACCCGGCCGTCAACGAGGCCGAGACGCCGCTGCCGCGATCCTGGAGCCCCAAGGACAAGTTCAGCTACATCGGCCTGTCCCAGAACAACCTGCGGGTCCACTATAAAGGTATGACTCGGTACCATTAGGTGGTGTTAGCTGCTGTTAGCTCGAGTGTGGCTAATGTGGCTAAAAACAAAAGATGTCGAGGCTTCAGTTACGACAGACAGACGGACGGACAGACAGACAGGCAGACGGACAGACAGACAGACGCCCTGGTATCGAAGTGTGAGCCGCCAACGACGGCATCGATATATTAACACTGAGTCTGAACAGCGTTCGAGTCACTGAAGTAGAAAGACAGACATCGGAACAGAGACAGATGTCCTGACATGGGTCCGTGTCAGTCAGTCGTGTTGTCGTTTTGACCACTATTTGACCACCATCAAAAAATGTCCAAGAAAGGACAGACAGTCAGTCAGTCAGTCACGTCAACACAGTCTCAAACCTTCGCCCCAATTCTCTTGGCATGAACATCTGAGAAGAAGTCGGGGATCTGTGGACACTGGGCTCCAAAGTTGGAAGAGAACATGGACGTTCTACCAAACTGTCCACCCGTGGGTGTGGACTGCAGCAGGAAGTCCTGGAGCTCAGCTTGTTAGGGTGGTGTTGTTGTTATGGGTTCTTCTCTGTCTGTTTTTGTGTCTGTCCTGGTTCTGTGGCCCACAGTGAGTGTCTGAGCCCCAGTCCACTTCACCTTGAACCTGTCCCCCTGTCCTAGGCCACGGCAAGACCCAGAAGGACGCAGCGTCCGTGCGGGCCACCCATCCCATCCCAGCCGCCTGCGGGGTCTACTACTTTGAGGTGAAGATCATCAGTAAAGGTCGAGAGGGGTGAGTTGATGTGGTCCCAGTGGACGGGGGGACGTTCTGTGTCCTGTTCTTCTCCCTCTGGTCCTGGAGGAGTCCACTCTTCTAATCAAACCCACTCTGGTCCACAGGTACATGGGCATCGGGCTGTCAGCTCAGGGTGTCAACATGAACCGGCTCCCAGGTGAGTCACTGGGGCGGGGTCAGGAGGACAGAGGTGGAGCGCTGGTGTGGACTTCAAGTCCCTCAGCTGCGCCATCTAATGGCTAGATCTGGGCTTTGCGGTGAAAAGACATAAATACAGTTGGTACCACGGTGTCACTCTCCAGTCCAGTTGGTTCCACAGTGTCCCTCCCCTGTCCGGTTGGTTCCACAGTGTCCCTCCCCAGTCCAGTTGGTTCCACAGTGTCCATAGTGTAGTTCTAGTTAAGGAAACGTCTATAATGTTGCTATAAAATGTGTTGCACTGGGACCATGAGTGAGGAGAGGAAGGTGTGAGGACAACTCATGGGTGGAGAAGTTGATCAGAACAAACCAACATCCCAGTTTATTCCTAAAGGAAAGAAATGAAATGACAAAACAACGTGTCTGACATTGAATATCTACCTGATCGAGGAGGAGGACGAGGAGAAGACGGAGGAGACGGAGACGTCAAACTTCTCCTCAGCCGTGCCTTCTGATTGACGTGGTTCAGAGACTCCACCCAACTCAAGGTCACTGAAGATCAAGGACATAGATCCATGTGACACCTGAATGTTTGTGTCCCTCAGGCTGGGACAAGCACTCCTATGGTTACCATGGGGACGACGGGCACTCGTTCTGCTCGTCCGGCACAGGGCAACCGTACGGACCCACGTTTACCACGGGCGACGTGATTGGCTGCTGCGTGAACCTCATCAACAACAGCTGCTTCTACACCAAGAACGGCCACAGCCTCGGTGAGAGCAGCTCTCTGTCCCTCTGTCTCTGTCCCTCTGTTTCTGTCCTCCCCTGTTTCTGTCCTCCCCTGTCTCTGTCCTCCCCTGTCTCTGTCCTCCCCTGTCTCTGTCCTCCCCTGTCTCTGTCCTCCTCTCTCTCTCTGTCCTCCTCTCTCTCTGTCCCCCTCTCTCTGTCCTCTCTGTTCTGTAAAGGCCATAATGAAAGAAGTCCTGAATGGTATGCACATTGTACAGTGGAGCCCCCTAGAGACCAGTCTTTCCCGGGGCTCGTCCAGCTCCATTTTTTTCTCCGTGACAATTTGTGGAAAGAAAATGAAAATGAGCAGCATGAAGATTGGAGGAGGTTGACTCAGGAGCAGGAGAGGAAAGATCAGGATGGTGTGTTGATGTTTTCTTACTGCCCTGGTTCTGGTTCTGACTCTGTCTCCTCTCCTGCAGGTGTTGCCTTCACTGACCTGCCTGTAAGTATGAATTTCTGTGTTTGTTCTTGAAAACTTGTTCACATAACTTTCTGGGGAAAAAAACTGTGACTAATTGTGGCTAATTTGGTTCTAAAAATAAGGAGCACGTCCATGGAAAGTGACGGGTGTCTTTGTCCTTTTTTTTTTTCCCCCATTATTTGTAGCCTAACTTGTATCCCACGGTGGGACTCCAGACTCCGGGCGAGGTGGTGGACGCCAACTTTGGGCAGCACCCTTTCGTCTTTGACATCGAGGACTACATGAGGGAGTGGAGGACCAAGATCCAGGCTCAGATCGACCACTTCCCCATCGGAGAGAGGGAGGGCGAGTGGCAGTCCATGATCCAGAAGTGAGACACTGTGTCTTTGTGTCTTCCTGTGATGGAACCTACTGTGCTCTCTGAGGTCACATGGTACACCTGTCCTTAACCCTTCTCTGCTGTGTCAGAATGGTGGCGTCCTACCTGGTCCATCACAGCTACTGCGCCACAGCCGAGGCCTTCGCCAAGTCCACGGACCAGGCGGTGCACGAGGAGCTGGCCTCCATCAAGAACAGACAGAGTGAGTATCACATGGTACCAGCCACGAACGGACTGAGATCAACTGATCATCCATGGTACTGTGCACAGAAGTACCAGGTTTTCTGGTATTCTGTTGTTCTGACTCTGCTGGTCCAGCTGCACCTGCTCTGAAGTACGGCTGCAGCCCAGTAGGACGGGTCTGAGCTCAGCTCAGGACGAACGGTCCCTCATCTGGACGGCTGTCTGTTGTCGTCCCTGCAGAGATTCAGAAGCTGGTGTTGTCGGGCAGAATGGGCGAGGCCATCGAGACCACCCAGACGCTGTACCCCAACCTTCTGGACAGGAACCCAGACCTGCTCTTCATGCTCAAGTACGGTCCCGTAGGAAGTGTTTGACTTGAGTCACATGGTCTCACCGTCCAACACTGGTCCCCCTCATGGGTCACTCGTGTCTCTTCCTTCAGGGTGAGGCAGTTCATCGAGATGGTCAACGGGACGGACAGTGAGGTCAGATGTCTCGGAGGACGCAGCCCAAAGTCTCAGGACAGTTACCCGGGCTCCCCCAGATCTTTCAGCAGCCCGGGCCACAAAACCAGCAGCTCCCAGTCTTACCTCACAGGTACGCTCGCCTCCTGGACCCTGGTCCCCTCTACTGGTTTAACGTCAGTCGTTATCGACCAACCTGTTGCTCATCTTTCACCGTTGGTGTCAGGATTTGACAGCAACTGCTGTAACGGCGTGACGTCCGGTAAGAGCCACAGCTCCTCGCCTCACGGCCACAAACCGTCCCCGGCCTCTGGTTCCTCCCTCCCAGCCGCCGACATCAGCCTGAACGGGAGCCGTGGTCAGACGACCACGACCACGACCAGGTACCGGGGACGCTGAGACCTGACGGACCAGTTCGCTGTTATCCACTGTCTGAACCTTAAAGGTTTTCTATGTGGTCCGTGTCTGTGTGGCAGCAGTGACGTGGACATGGAGGTGGAGCACTTCTCCAACGGGCTGACAGAACCCTCCTCCAACGGTTTCCTCAACGGCTCCTCCAAACACATCCCTGAGCCTGAGGAGTGTGAGGCGGACATGGGTGAGTGTCGTCCTCACCCTTGGTACCTAATGTAACGGTGTGATAAGGGACGGGGGGCAGGGGGGGAGTCCGGGAGTTGGACGACTGAGGGGGACAAATGGGGCTGATTCTTTGTGCCCCCTCAGAAGTGGACCCCTCCCTCTCCAAGAGACAGCTGTGCGGCGGCAGCCAGGCGGCCATCGAGAGGATGATCCATTTCGGCCGGGAGCTCCAGAGCATGAGCGAACATCTGCGCCGAGAGTGCGGCAAGAACTCGGCCAACAAGAAGATGCTGAAGGTGGGCTGGAGGCCGAGGAGCCACGTGATGTTGGGCCTGGTGCCACCAGTCACCGTCTGTCTTTGTCCCCCTGTGCAGGACGCCTTCAGTCTCCTGGCCTACTCCGACCCCTGGAGCAGCCCAGTCGGCTACCAGCTGGACGCCATTCAGAGAGAGCCCGTGTGCTCCACCCTCAACAGTGCAATATTAGGTGGGTCAAGGTGTGGGTCGTGGGACCGTAGATGTTGTTGAGAAGTGCGGCTGATGTCTCTCTGTCTCTGTCTTGTCTCTCAGAGACTCACAACCTGCCCAAGCAGCCTCCTCTGGCCCAGGCCGTGGGTCAGGCCGCCCAGTGCCTCGCCATCATGGCTCGGACCGGCAGCGGATCCTGCGCCTTCGCCTCCGTGGACGATTTCTTGCACTAGCCCCTGCTCCCCCTCCCCACCTCCAACACACACACACGCGCACACACACACACACACACACACCCCACATCTAGATGTGTATAAGAGCCCCGTCAGAGCCCTCGTCACCTCCTCACAGACTGCAGGAATAGGAGGACACCGAGATGTTGAAGCCCCCCCCCCATGTCCGTCTCAGTGTGACTCACCCGGACTGAGGGTTAGGGGGTATTTTCTTTGTTTTGCTTTTCCCTCCACAGACAGAGGGTGGCAGCACTGAGGACCACGGCTCGGGATGTTTTTTTTCTTTTTTTTTTTTCCTTCTTGTTCTTTTCAGGACGTTGGTACGAAACCGCGGTGATGTCATCACCACGTCCTGCTCGTCACTCTGATGTCACTGTCGTTGAGTCAACTCTATGTCATTATATTCATTATTGTCAGTTACAGTCTATATATTTTTGAGTCCCAGCGAGAGCAGATTCCACAGACTTCTAATAAAGCTCCTGATTCCACCATGAGCAGCTGCCACTGACCCGTCTCCTCACTCGTTCCACTGACCCGTCTCCTCACTCGTCCCACTGACCCGTCCCCTCTCTGAGACCTCATGTATCAAAGTTGTGGGGGACTTTAACGTGAGAAGGTGTGCTAGCACAAAGATGGGAAGACAGCACAGGAATTCCAGGGTTTTCATTGGTCACATTCCATCAACTGAGCCTGTCTGGACCTGGGCGGGCCTGGCCACGCCCACATATATACAGTATTTAAACGTATCCCAGGGTTGGTGGACGACTTCATCATGATGAGACTGTAGATCCTAGTCAGGGAGGAGGGGGGACAGAAGGTCCTGTCTTAAGGTTAGTCTCTGGTCATCTTGGATGGTTTTAATCCTAAACAACATTTTTACTTTGCTTTTATGAATCGTTCAATTTCACAGAATTAGAAAGCCAACAGGACCCACACCAGGGTTGCTCCACCTACAGGCCAAAGAATGAAAAGTTCCAAATCCACAACAATGTGAAAACTGTAGGTGTCCTGCTCCAGTGCCCCCTGCTGGACTGTCTGAGGCAGGGTGATGGAGTATCAGGTTGCTCTTTGTAATAAACCCCCAAACTTTTCATCGATCGTTCGAGCTCCACTGGTCAGATGGTTCCAGATCAGAACCCATTGATGGGTCTTCAGTCTGGTTGAACTTCATCCTCTCTGTCTCCAGAGACAGGCTCTTGATTCTGTCCTAATCAAGGCCTGTGCTGAGCCCACAGTGGGATGGAGATGAAGATGGAGATGAGTCAGCTGTGTAGTCACTGGTGTTCCTCCAACAATCGGTGCTCTG
This sequence comes from Paraplagusia blochii, assembly GCA_016785265.1. Classification (NCBI taxonomy): domain Eukaryota; kingdom Metazoa; phylum Chordata; class Actinopteri; order Pleuronectiformes; family Cynoglossidae; genus Paraplagusia; species Paraplagusia blochii. The sequence goes on along the minus strand of JAFBJS010014926.1, from coordinate 62,167 downwards.
TAGTACCGATGACTTCTCCTCATCTGTGCGGGTGACTCTTCATTTAGTTCTGGACCAGAAACCAGTCGTCGTCCTCTGGTCTCATACCTGTATTGGACACTCATTTTCGTGGTGATGCGTTTTGTCACTTCCGGCCCGGTGTGTGTTCCATTGTGACTCTGGTGGATGTGAAACTACAGTATGTCAGTGGATCAGTTGCACTTTTCAGACACCAGGTGGCGTTCGGCCCCTCGGTCGCCTCCCTGCCGCCGGAGGCTGACCTTGTTTCTCACCGCGATGACAGCTTCCTGCTGCGGGCTGCGGGAGCCGCTCGGTCCGCCCTGACGGCAGGATGTTTCTCGGAGGAGGAGCCGAGTTCGCGGCTCCACCGTAGCTGCTCAGCATGTCCTGCCGTCGGCCGTCAGAGCCGATCTGACTCAGTGTTCTCTGCGGAAGGGCGGGAGGAGGAGGTGAGTTGGTTGGTTCGTTGGTTCGTTGGTTCGTTGGTTGGTTCGGTTCAACTTCCTCAGCCTGAGAACCAAGCGGCGGAGAAGTTGTTTTGTGGTCTCTGCTCCCGGAGCCCCGCGACGTGTCACTCCGGAGAGAACGTCACGACTGACTCCGTTAAGAAAACCTTCAACTCTGCGCGTTCGAGACCAAAGATGACGTTTCTGACTGCGCTGCTTGACCGAGACAACGACCGTCGAGTGGACCGGACCGGGCGGTTGAGTTCGGCTCGGTTCGAACGACGACACAGGCGGAGGAATTCTGTCAAACGGGACTTTTTGTCACCGGTGACCGACGTGTTGCCGCCCGCGGTCAACTGTTGGTTCTGACTCAGTGGAACTGTTTTAATGGCGAATCATCGAAATGTCCTCAACTCCACCGTCAACTCCGAGCTGTGTCCTGGCCGCTGCGGGCAGTGACAGCTCAGCCTCCGGGGTTGGGACTCGAACCACTTCAACCTTTCCATCATAACCTTTTTGACAGTTTTACGGCTGTGCGGGGCGTGACGTGTCTGAGATGTTTCTCAGAGAACATTTGTGGCCGAGACCTTGGAGCTGCCCTGGTGCCTTGCTCACGGGTTCACTGCAGTTGTTTTCTACCTTCAGGAGCTGTTTCATTGGCTGATGAAGGAACTCATCTGCTGGTTTTTACCTACACTTTCTGTAGATCGTCGTTGATCATCTCACTGGGCTGGTTGACCCACACCAGGCCGTGTTGACCCTCTTCCTGGGTCTAGAGCAGGGGTGGGCAAACTAAGGCCCGGGGGGCCACATGCGGCCCGTTGAGCCTTTTAACACGAGCGCTCCATCTCTCTGCTCTTGACTCGGCCCCGTGTCCAATTTTTGGAGAAATTGTGGCTCGCAGGTCAAAAAGTTTGCCCACCCCTGGTCTAGAGTTTCTATCGGTTCATTTATTGTTTCTTCTTCTTCTTCTTCTTCTCTTCTTCAGTGGTGAAGACTTTCTAACCTTGTTCTCCTCCTTGGTCCTGTGCTAACTGTGCTAACTGTGCTAACTGCATCTGTGACCGTCATCTTTTCAGTGAACAACCGAGTGACAGAATGGACAGATCTGGCAGACGGGACGAGCGGTTGAACGGGCCAGTGGGGGCGCCGGTCAGCCCGTCGGGCTACTCCACGGCGCCACCACCGTCTCCTCAGGACTTGGAGGAGGACCAGCAGTCGTCGCTGATGGACGTGGCCCAGATGTGGATTAAGTTCGCCAAGACCTTCGCCGTCATCCTGCCCATCTACATCCTGGGCTACCTGGAGTTCAGCTTCAGCTGGGTCCTGGTGGGCCTGGCCACGCTCTTCTACTGGAGGAGGAGCCACGGCACCAAGGACTACAGAGTCAACCGTCTCCTGGCCTACCTGGACCACGAGGAGAAGGCAGTGAGACAGACGGTGCCTACGACGGAGCTGCCGCCCTGGGTGAGTTCACCTCCTCCTGCCCCCTGTTGGAGGAGTCACCAATAGGACAAGGGTCTGATGATGAGGACCATCTGTAGTCAAACCCCCGGTCCGGTTCACCCTGACTCTCTGCCACGGTCATGGGCCCAAAAAATGCCCAGTACAACATCTCCATGTTTGGTTTCACCTCAACCAGATTGAGCTGCAGCCAGGTCTCCACCCTCTGCTTTAGGCTGACAGGGACAAAGGACAAAAAGACAACTGGACATGAAGTTGTTGTTGTTCCTGTGGTTGTTCCAAACCCCCTCAGTAGCTTCACCTTTAACCTCTGGCAAATGTTTGGAGAATTTCCGAGGTCATCAAACTGGGGAACTTTGTACAGTCTGTAGTTCATTCTTCCACATAGGCCCTTGAAAGCGCCCCCCAGTGGCGCCCCCCGGTGAGTGTGTTCACTGACACTCAGTGGAACTGAAGGTGTTTGTTGGAGACTTGTTCTCGGAGCTCCTCCAACCTCTTCCCTATATTTCTTTAACTTAGAGCTTATTGAAGCACCAGATGGTGGCGCTGTTCCTACTTTAGTGTCACTTCATTTGTGGACCAGGCTGACGCTCTTCTCTGACCGTTCCAGGTCCATTATCCAGACGTGGAGAGGGTGGAGTGGCTGAACAAGGTACACACACACACACACACACACACACACTCAGCAGGGTGACCTGTTAGCCTGTTGTTAGCTGTTAGCCTGTTAGCCTGTTGGTCCATTAGCGGACACATTCATAAATGGTGAAGGTTATTGCTGAGCCGCTCAGTCATCCCGACACCATCAGTGAACCCCACACCCGTGTGTCCCGCCCCCACCCCCCCAGACGGTGAAGCAGATGTGGCCGTTCATCTGTCAGTTCGTGGACAAGCTCTTCAGGGAAACCATCGAGCCGGCGGTGAAGAACGCCAACCCCTACCTCGGCTCCTTCTGCTTCAGCAAGATCGACCTGGGCAACAAGGTGTGTGCACTGACGCTAGGAGTCCAATACTGGGCGACTCCATACTGACACCGCTGGTCGTTTCTGTCTCTGCAGCCTCTGAGGGTCAACGGGGTGAAAGTCTATACAGAGAACGTGGACAAGAGGCAGGTGATCATGGACCTTCAGATCAGGTACCAGTGTCACCTTCACCAACCTGCCGCCCAATCCCCACTGCAGAACCACAGACTCTGAACTCTGTCTGTCTGTCTGTCTGTCTGTCTGTCTGTCTGTCTGTCTGTCTGTCTGTCTGTCTGTCTGTCTGTCTGTCTGTCTGTCTGTCTGTCTGTCTCCTAGTTTTGTGGGGAACACAGAGATCGACGTGGACATCAAGAAGTTCTACTGCAGGGCTGGAATCAAAAGTATTCAGGTAGGTTCTTGACAGCCCCCTGCTGGACGATCACAGGTGTTGGACAGTTGGACCCTGACCCTCAGCACCTTTACATAACATGTCAGTGGAGCAGAGCTGATGATGATAAGGCGGCTGCATCACTGACTCAGGATCAGCTGATGTTTGCTGATCAGAGATCAGAGTCAGTGAGTTCACCTGAGGTAGAAGGGTTTGGACATGTTCAGAGGAGGGACATGATCCTAGAGATGGAGCTACCAGGTAGGAGACAAAGGGCAGATTTATGGATGCAGTGATGGAGGACATGGAGGTAGTTGGAGTCAGAGGAGAAGATGGAGAGGACAGGGGGAGGTGTGACATAAACTCTCTACGTTTACTGCATGGACGACGACGATGATGATGATGATGATGATGATGATGTTGTGTCTTCTGTGCTGCAGCTTCATGGAGTGATGCGGGTGGTGATGGAGCCTCTACTGGGGGACATCCCTCTGGTTGGTGCCCTGTCCGTCTTCTTCCTAAAGAAACCAGTGAGTGTCTTCTTCTTTATGGACTCGTCAGTTCTGTCTGTTGATCAGAGTCAGTCAACATGATGTCCATATTACAATCTTTGGACAGTTTGGACTTTATTGGTGTCTGTCAGTCCTGTCCGTCCCGGCCTCTGGTCTTCTGGACTTCCAGCTCAGTCTCACGACTGGACTGAACCGTCTTTTGGTCTAATTTGTGTTTGACATCAAAGCCTAGAATCGTAGAGATACCGTTGTCATGGTGACAGGAAGGAAGTAGCCAATCAGGGAGAAACTCCTTCTCAACTGACTTCAATCCCAAGGAGGACACATACCAGAGCCATGACTCAGCTGTGACGGGACACGTCCCACACCGGTCCTCAGACCTGACTTTTCTCTCACTGAGCGGATGATAATATCTGAAGACTCAGCCTCAGTGGCTGTGCTGCTCCACCCACCTCTGCCTCCAGCTTCACCCTCTTGACCCTGGTATAATACAGCTGGTTAAGGTGTGTTGTTAACTTTATCAACACTGGAGGGAGACAGTGAGTGAGGATGTACACGGTCGGTAGATGTGTATAAGAGACAGGGTACACACACACACACACACACACACACACACACGGGTGCATTAATATTACAGTATGAGGCTCAAGGTTGCTGTGCTTATTGAATACATCACCGTAGCCACCGATGCCATTGATCAAAAAGCCAATTCCACTTCTGTTGCCGCGTTCGAGGGTAAAACAATTTCTAAATGACTTTGCGAGGCGACGCCGCGACTCTGTAAACAGACTCCAGAGCCAATAACGCCGCGCAGATTATCGAGTCGCACTCCGACAATTTGTGGAGATTGCTCCGAACGGCCCCCCGGTGACCTTGGGGCCCAGTCGAAGGTCAATGGGAAAATGTGGCGGTAAAGAGAACGACGTTGGCGGCGGCGGTGGCGCCCCCTTTGTTTTAATTACGTCGCTCCTTAATGGACGGCTGTATATATACAACGACCGCCATCACATGTAACCAGATGTGTATAAGAGACAGCTCTGGTCCTCGGGTGGAGACCAGGCGGTGGTGACCACTCAGGCTGCCCGGGGCCCTAGATTTAGAACCGTGTCACACAGAAATCCAGTTTCACTCTACACCAGTCTGGTCAGACCAGCAGGTAACCGCTGTCCCTGGTGGTCAATGAGGAGAACTACAAGAGTCTTCTTCATCTGTTTACAGCTGGTCCCTGCCCCCCAGTCCTCCCCCCCTCCTCCTCATTCCAGCAGAATGTAGTAACCAATCAGGAGTCTGAGTCTGCTCCTCCTGCTCCTCCTGCTCCTCCTGCCCAGACCTGTTACTGCTGCTGCTCCTCTGGCCAGAAAGACTCCGCCCTCTTGAAATGTGATCTACCCCGTTTGACAAGTCCACTGTGTGTGTGTCTTCATTGTCCCTCACACCTGCCCTGACCACACCCTCTCCGCCCTCCCCCCCAGGGTGTGTTCTCAGGTTTCAACAGTGACCGTTTGCATTTCCTGTGTGTGTGTGTGTGTGTGTGTGTGTGTACGTGTGTGTGTACGTGTGCGTGTGTGTGTACGTGTGTGTACGTGTGTGATGGTACAGCTGGAGAACCAGTGTCCAGTTCCTTGTCAGCCAGAAAAACCCATGTGACTGGAGACAAAACAGTCCATCAACATTCCAAGGAAGGGAAACAAACCCAGAGTCTGGGAGGAGCAGTCCTCTAATCTGGCACTCTGCTGCCCTCTAGAGGGTATTCAAGTGACATGGAAGAAAACACCCCCAGCCCCACCAACAATATAATAATCTTTAGTGTCTGTGAGCTCTTCCTCTTCCTCTTCTTCCTCCTCTTCATTCTGCTCCTCCTCTTCATCTCAGTGGGCTCTGTGACAACATCATCCAGGACATCATCTACAGCTTCCTGGTTCTGCCCAACTCCATCAAGATCCCTCTGGTGGGAGAGGCCCAGCTCGCCCAGCTGCGCTTCCCCATACCAAAGGTGAGTATGTGGAACCCCCGGTGGAGCCACCAGGGGGCGACTTTATATATATGTATGTATGATGTCAGGATGTTTGTCTTGACCACGTCCACACTGTACGATAACACAGACGTCTGTCCTCAACTGCAGGCCGTCCTGAGGATCCACTTCATCGAGGCCCAGGACCTGCTGTGCAAGGACAAGATGCTGGGGGGTCTGATCAAGGGCAAGTCGGACCCGTACGGCATCGTCCAGGTGGGGACGCAGGCCTTCAAGAGCAAGGTCATCCATGAGACCATCAACCCCAAATGGAACGAGGTGTACGAGGTCAGAGTCACTGCTAACCTGGAACCTCCAGGTTCTTCTGTCTGGACCACAGTCTCACAGTCTATGAACTTTGACCAAATCATTGTTATTGTCCAAACACATCATTTATTTGGACCATTTTGTCAAAAACAACCGTTAACATTATTCTGAACAATAGTTTACAGTGGTGCCTCAGCTCTCCACCAAAAATGTGCCGAGTCCACCCGAGTCCACCCGAGTCCACCCGAGTCCACCCGAGTCCATTTAATTGAAGACAGGAGATGAAATGGAATAATTGCTGTTTATCTTTACTGAGAAAAAAGAGTTGGAGGTGGAGACAACATCATCTGGTTGTTATAAATGAAGGTGTGGGAACGAGCAGCGAGGGGAATGTTGATGTGGCCTGTTTGAGAAGTTTGAGCAGAGAACTGGTCTCCATCGTGTGACTAGACATGGAGACGCGGCGAGTTCGGACCAAAAGGTTGTGGATAAATACGTGATCGCGTTCGCCCGGTCTGTTCAGGCTGTTTTTAGCTGCGATGAGAGCGGTCTATTTTGGAGAAGAAATGCCGGCCGACACGTACATCATGAAGGAGGACAAAAAGATATAAAATATACATCTACATGTTTAGGACTAAATTGCTGGTTAGATACACATTTGATTGATAAAACAGTGGACTTTTCATCATCGGGCCAGAACCGATTAATGAGTTTACTGTTATGTCTTTCAGACCTGGAACAGATTATGTTCCAGAGCTGAGGCACCAACTGTAAAAGGAAAATGATACGACACCAAACCAACGCCGTTCACTGGTCAAATGTCCGACAAACTTCCAAATACCATTAGTCCTGACACATGAGGCCCCTGGTCTGTTGGGAGACAGAACCGGGTCTGGACCTGGAATAATGAACCCTCGTTGTTTCTGTTCCAGGCTCTGGTCCACGACCACTCAGGACCCAACGTGGGCATCGAACTGTTTGACGAAGATCCTGACAAAGACGACTTCCTGGGGAGGTAGAGTTCGCTCGGCCGCGGGTCAGAACCACTTGGACTCGTGAGGTCACCTTCTCTCTCTTGTGTCTTTTCAGCGTGGTGTTGAACTTGGCTGAGCTTCAACAGGAAGGGAAGGTGGACGAGGTAAGGGCCGCGCCCCGCCGATGGAAACACATCTGGACCTGGTGGTCAGTGCTGAGATGTGTGTGTGTGTGTGTGTCTGCAGTGGTTTGTTCTGGAAGAAGTGGCTTCTGGGAAACTGCACCTCAGAGTGGAGTGGCTGTCTCTGATGTCCACACCTCAGAACCTGGACCAGGTATTAGAACTGCTGCCCTCATGTCCAACCACCTTCACCTCTGCTGCTGCCGTTAGTGTTCATCACACCTCCACCTCCACCTCCACCTCCGTCCTCCTGTAGGTGCTGACCAACATCAAGGCTGACCGGGGTCAAGCTAACGACGGTCTGTCGTCTGCGCTGCTCGTGGTCTTCCTGGATTCAGCCAAGAACCTGCCGGTGAGTGAGTCTGCTCCGACCCAGTTCACATCTTTTTCTATTTGCTCTACACTCACATAAGCATGTGTGTGTCTGACCACGAGAGGGCGCTGTTTGTCATGTACTCCTACAAACGGGAGGCTGCTGCGAGTTTTGTGGTGTGGCTGCTCCAGTCCAGGGCCGGCAACCTTGGTGGATGGTTCTGGAACTGCCCAGACGGGGGACGTGTGTTTGAAGCTCTGGGGGTTCTGTGGGTCTTCTCATCTCTTCCTTTCTCTTCTGGTTCCTCCTGAAGAACATCTTTGAAGGGAACGTAGGCTGTGGCTTCTTGCAGGAGAGGCGAGCGTCGGGCCTGGTGTTCTGTGAGAACACCGCCTCCCTCTATCGGACGCTGTTTGTGAGTTTCCAGGCAGATTGTGTGTGTGTGTGTGTGTGCTGTTTGCTGAGACGGCATGAGCCCCCGCCTGATTGGTCCAGAAGGTTCAGAAACAAAAATGAACGTTTTTGTTCTGACGTTTGTTGTCATTTATATGGGAGGGGTCCGTTCACCACCCACCTGAACATCACCTGAACAGGTGAAGCTCAGAACATCAGCCACCATGGAAC
>JAFBJS010014926.1:38788-53615 GCA_016785265.1 Paraplagusia blochii | reverse complement strand
TCCTCCCCTCCCTGCATGCCCCCCCCCCCCAAAATAACCTGCTGGGACTGACTGTCCGTGTGTTTCTTTGTCTGCGCTTTCCTGCTTTGACCTGGGGACAAATCAAAGCGCAACCCTTTAGAGTTCAGCCAATCAGGGCTAAGGAAGGCCTCGGTCAGTAAGGCCATCAAGGTAACACAGCCCGTCACTGCACAGCACACCAACACTGACCAGGTGACCAGGTGCTTCAAGGTCTTAGAGGGTTCAAACCCTGGTCCTAGACAGACACAGACCAACAAAGACAGACACAGACCGACAGGGACAGACACCAACTGACAGGTAGAGAGAAACCCTTCAAAGATCTCACACCGGTGAGAGGAGACGAGTTGAACATCTCAACGTTAAACACTGACTCACTTTGTTGGTTTGTTGGTTTCTCACACCTTTCTTCCTCTGCAGTCTGGTAAAAAAGTCACCAGCGATCCCAGTCCGTTGGTCCAGTTCCGGGTGGGACACAAGTCCTTTGAAAGCAAGGTGAGGTCCATGGCCATGACCATCTATGATGGTGCTGAAGGTCAAAGTGAAGACCTCACAGCCACTGACCTCCTGCCAACACTTCTCTTCTCAGACCAGATACAAAACCAATGAGCCAGTGTGGGAGGAGGCCTTCACCTTCTTAGTCCACAACCCCAAGACCCAGGAGCTGGAGGTGGAGGTAGGACTGAAGGAAGAGGAGAGAGAGAAGATGGTTCCACAGCAGTGACACACAGAGAACATCTCTGCTCTCTGCCTCCTCAGGTGAGGGACGAGAAACACGAGTGTTCTCTAGGAACCGTGATGCTGCCGCTCAGACACCTGCTGGAGGCCGAGGACATGACGCTCCACCAGTCATTCCCTCTGAAGAACTCTGGGCCCAGCTGCACCATCAAGATGAAGATGGCTCTGAGGGTGAGGTTGGGAGTGTCCCCACTAGATGGCGCTCTCTGTGTCCTTTTGTTTTTGTTCAGCCCGCTCTTCAGGAACATTTTTGTCCTGGATGTTCTCCACTGACTTTTTTTAGTTTCACGTTGGTGAATGAAGCCACATCAACATCAGGTTTCTCTAAATTCCAGGTGCTGTCCCACCTTCAAGAACCTCCTCCCTCCACCTCCATTAACCCCGACGCCTCCTCCCCTCAGACCGGCAAAACTGAGTCCTCCGACCAGAGCCCACCGCCCGCAAAGTCTTCCGGCGCCACGGACGACGTTCCACGCTCCGCCCCTGTGACGGCCCAGGACCTGCTGAAGAAACACAAGGATGCAGCGGAGGCGCTCAAGTCTCCTGGAAGCACAGACTTACGTCAGGGTGGTGGAGGAGGAGGAGGAGGAGCAAACCTGGCAGAGTTTGGAAAAAGCCCCTCCAGCATGGCCCTGTCCGATCCTCAGCAGCCCCTCCCTGGAGGAAAGGAGCCGACGCCCAGCATCGCATCCGACATCTCCAACCCTTTCGCCACCCAGGAGCTGCAGCAGAGGCTCCAGCTGCTGCAAAAGTATCTGTTCTACCTGTCGCTCACTCTGGGATTAATCTGGGAAGCAGGAGAAGGGATTAGAGTCTGTGGGTCTGTGGGTCCGTGGGTCCGTGGATCCGTGGGTCCGTGGGTCCGTGGGTCTGTGGAGGCCTGCATAGGTTTATGGGGCCTGAGCTAAAATCACTGATCTCGGTTTTGTGGTCCAGACAGAATAATCAGAGCTTTGAGATTATTTTACAACTGAATTCTGACCCTAACCCTCCCGGGCCTGTCTCTGCAGCGGCTCAGGTCCGACCTACTTCCCTCTGGGTGAGATCCAGCTGACGGTCAGACACAGTTCACAGAGGAACAAACTCATCGTGGTTGTTCACAGCTGCAGGTCCGAACCGAGAACAACGTGCAAAGTGTCTCCTCAGATGTTCTCTCCTCACCGACTCTTTCTGCTCCTCCAGGAACCTGATCGCCTTCACTGACTCGGGCTCTGACCCGTACGTGCGGCTCTACCTGCTGCCTGACAAGCGAAGATCAGGTCGAAGGAAAACTCACACCTTCAAGAAAACGCTCAACCCGGTCTACGACCAGACGTAAGTTTGTCTCCTTGGGGTCGTGGGGCGGGGGCTCCGCCGGTCCCTCAGGTCCCTCACGGACCTCACAGTGAATTTCTCGTTTCCTGGCTTCAGGTTTGAGTTCAGCGTCTCCCTGGTGGAGCTGCACCGAAGGACGCTGGACGTGGCCGTGAAGAACAGCGGTGGTCTGTTCTCCAAACACAGGGGCCTTCTGGGAAAGGTAGTTCACGTTCTTTCCTGCACTTTCTGTGAGCATGCAGCTCCCTCTCCTGACCAGCAGGCGGTGCTAAGTAGACAATAAAGAGAACGTTCCACCTGGTACTGACTTGCTCCTGCTCTGTGAAGAACACTGTTGTTTCTTCCTCAGATTCTGGTGGAGTTGACCCACGATGACATCACCAAGGGGTGGACCCAGTGGTGAGTCCAGACCTTCAGTCTCACTCCAGTCCAGGTTTTCACTCCATTTGGGTGTCAACTCGTGTCGTCTCCTTTCACCCGCAGGTATGAACTGACGGAAGATGGTTTGCCCAAGTCTCAGCTGTAGAGGGCGCTGAAACACCATCGTCAGCTCCAATGATGTCGCTTTCTGTCGGTCAATATTAGCACGATGTCTTTGCCTGCGGAGCGACTTGGTACGGGTCGAGGATTGGTCGGCGGTGATGTCATCATCACTGTCATCGCTGACCTCATCCTGGTGCCGTAGCCAAACAACCAATAGCTGATCACATTTAATCTCACGCTGCTTCTTTTGTGGACGTTTCTCCGCTGCGTCGAACCGACCACTCCCCGTGTCAGTGCGATGGCCCCCGTTAGCTTGCCGTTAAGTCGTCATCTCACACTGACCCACGCGGCCTCTCAACGCCACAGTGACATCACAGCCAAAGCCAAGACACCAAAAATGCTTGTCGTCATGGCAACATTAGCTCCACGTCATTTGCTTTTCTTGAACATCTGAATGAAACTCGATAACGCTTGTGACGCTAACCGCTAGTGAACTGGCGCTGCTTATTAGCTAGACTAAATATCTCACAGCGTCACAGCAGATGTTGCTGATGCTACAACAAACTCTTGCATTCCACGTCAGCAACTTGCTAATAATTGTTGCAGTGTTTCCAGTCGTAGCTGAGGTCATCATATATCATATATCACATCGCACCTATATCCTATATACACCAGGACGTCAACGCTTCAGTTCCACGTCGTTGTTTTTTACACGTTATTTTCTCTTCCTCTTCATTGACGAACTCACATCAGTCGCAAAAGCAGAGCTCCCCTTTAAGAATGCGTACCAGGGAGGTTTACGATGGTTTCAGATTCAGAGGCTGCCTCCGGTGGTGAAAGCCAGAATTGCCTATTCATATAAAAATTAAGTCCAGTTTATTTTTGTTTTCCTGCAGATCAGCGGTGTTAGTAAATAATGTAAAAAAAGATGTGCACAAACGGATGCTGACACCTGACACCACAAACGGACGTTAGCGCCACCTAACACCACTAGCTCTTTGTCATTTTCCACGGTTTGTCTTAAGTTTTTCTTATTTTGTAACACATGAATAGTGTGTGAGGCGACTGTTAGCCTCCATTGAAACATAGCAAAACAGTCAAACCTGATGTTGAACAACAATATAACTTGGTGTACTTTAGTCAGCTACCACTAGGGGACAGATAGTTGAGACATCACATGTTATTGTTGTTATTGTTATTGTTGCACGCACCACAGCTTCAACAAAATGGGACGAGGTTGACGTTTGACTACGGTGGATATGCTAGCCGAGGCTCCAGTTTTGTAGGTACTCATTGTTGTTATTAACTTTCAGCCGTAACCAAACTTGATGCTACGATAGTGACGTTTGACGTCAGCAGCTACGTAGGCCCTGCTAATGCTTGTCATAATAGTCAAATATATCTTGATAAGTTATTTTGTTCTTAACCCTTTACTACACACCACGACTACAACAGTGATGACAAGCAGCCCGGTTGTTTTGGTCATTGACCTTTGTCCTTGTCTGATATTGAAAATTGTTGCAGCCTCTGGTTGGTCACCAGGTGACACCATGTGACCAACCAGGGGCTGAGGAGAAACATCGGTGTCAACAGCAGCAGCAGCAGCAGCAGCAGCAGCAGGTGACCTCTTGTGAAGGTACAGAAGATGATCATGAGCTGCTCTCACCAACATCAGCAGAAATATACTGCAAACATGAACTTTGACAATCAGAGCAACCAGACATTCCATGGACCTCGAACAGTCGAGCAGCACAAGGTTTGATTGTTTTGCTAAATTCCAAAAATATAAAGAAAAAGGTCAGTGATGGAGTGTTTAAAAAAGACCTGCACTGAAGATCCGCTGACCCACTACGCCGCCGCCATCGTGCTTTAGTTTCTAGTCGATGGTGTGATATTCGAGATGTTTTTGAAGATTTTTATTTGATCTCATATTTGTTTTCTTTTAGCAGAAAATCAAATGTCAGATTTTTAAAGATGATGTTCTAGTTGTTGTTTTTTTTTTCTAAATTAAAAGTGGACAAATGTAACCTGTCGAGTCATGAAATGATATAAAACAAGTCGAATATGGTGACGCTGTGATTCCTGTTGTCTGTCCATCTGTGGGGACACAGACTTTGTCTCCACAGATTCTAGAGAAGAACGTGAACGAAAGTTGAGGTTGTGATCTTGATGTAAGGCAGGACTCCAAACCACTGCTCCCTATTGAACTATTGTTCACACAGGTTTCCTTCTACTGTAGAATTGTCCGTGTTAAACAGCCTGGCTTTCAAACTGTAGGGCCGCTGCAGTACCAGCTATAACCACTAGACTTCAGTATGAGATGGTTGGGTTTAGTCTGAATTCGTCTCAGACTTCGTTGAGTCCACACTAATTCACCTTCTGTTAAATCCACGACTTATGGCTCCCTCTACCTGTTGGGTTAGGAAATGACACTTGGGTGTAACACTTTTCCAATGATAAGTGTGATCAAGAAACCTACTCTGTCCAGTTGCTTTCGAAGTAACTAATTTTGGATTGAATCACCTGGATGACTGAGGATGACATTTTCCAATGATAGCTTGTCTTCTCTTTTAACAGTGAGGGTGTTTTATTTTGAAAATCCAGGCCACTCGCTCGCTGCGTTTCCTGCTACTGTTCTGTGTTGGGAAAATAAGAGCGCCAATCAAGTTATTTTATTGTGAAAGGAATTTTGATTTTGAAAAAATCGGACCTGTGTGCGCGAGTCTCCGTCGTCTTCCTCCTCCTCCTCCTCCTCCAGCTCCAGCAGTGACGGCCTGCCCACTGCCTCTGCATCCCTCTCTCCTCCGACACCCACCCACCAACCCATCCTCCTCCTCCTTCTTCTTCTCCTCCTCCTCCTCCTCCTCCTAACTGACGACCACCCGGAGCGGCCGGAGGACGAGCCCAACCTCCCGGAGAGAAATGTTGTTTTAAACCGTGACACGAATCAAAGCGGGAGACAAACCATCATGAAGGATCCGTCCTTTTCTTGCCACCTCCTCCTCCACCTCCTGCTCCTCCTCCCTCCTGCTCCTGCTGACAGGAGAGTCGGTGAGTTGTTGTTTTTTCCCAATATTCCTGGTCGTTTTCCTCCTCAGCCATTTTCTGTTGCAGGGGCGGAACACGCACCAGGGAACGGAGAACCGTTCTCCCGGTGAACTCGATTTGTGCGTTTCCGTGTTAAATGTGGCCTCCACCTGTCGACACCACCACCACCACCATTGGTCCTGATGGATGTGTCTACAGCCACATACATATACAAATATAGATGTGTGTTATTATGAACTCCCTTGTTTGGCTCTGCAGTATGGATTCATTCATATACTGTATGATGTGTGTATATATATATATATATATATATATATACATATATCTGTGTTCTTCATTCTCTGTGTGTACGGTTTCCTCTTGGACCATCGCTCTGTCTTCAGTCTTTATTTCATGAATCCAATTATTGATGGCGCTGGAAATGAATGGCTGTCGTCTGTGCGCATGCGTGTTGCCCGCAGGTTGTCTGTTGGACGGAGAGCTGTGTTCCCCGCCGTCAGAGCTCTGTGTCGACGGTAAGATGTAGTCACCGAACACCGAACACTCACTGGCACCAGACCGTTGACAGACCAGCACCAAAGACAGCACCAGACAGACAATTAGACAGGTAGACAGGTAGACAGGTAGACAGGTACTGTAGGTGAAGTGAAGTGTAAGTTTCGAGAATCTTCCTCTTCCGGTTCGTCCCTGTTTCATTGGTTTTCACAGCGAGTGGACGTTTTGAAAAATACAGTTGATAATAATAATAAAAAAATAATAATAAAAATCACAGATTTACCAGAAAGAGGATTCGAACCTTTATAAATAGTGTATTTCCCCTTTCATTCCCCGGCGGATGAACACAGCGACAGGAGCTAATGCTAATCCAACCATTCCGTCCTCTTTGGTAGGGTTCTTCTGGGTTCTTCTGGGTTCTCTGGTTCCGCTCCACTGTGTGAATCCTCCGTCTGTTTTTGGACCTTTTCTAAAAGGTTGATCTTATTATTAAGTCGATCTCCTTTTCTAAAAGCTCGTTCATGTTTAGCCACTGTCAGGACCTTTGTACCACCGCCTTCCAGGACCTTTCATTCCTTTTCCTTTAATTTAATTCTATTGCAGGATTTGGACTAACTAGCAGGCTAGTGTTAGTTAGTGCTAGTTGTGACTAACTAGCAGGGCAGCTGCTGGGCCTGTGAGCAAAAGTTAGGAAATATCTTGTTAACCTTTATTTTGACTTTTTAAACCTTCTCTTCCTGATACTTTAGAGTAAATGTGTAGAGTTTGGTGTGGCTGCAACTGTGTGCTTTCTCCTGTGTCTCCACAGATGGTGTGTTTGGACAGTGTCGCTCTCCTCCACTCAGGGACCTCTACACCTTGGACGTCTCTCCGTCTGCAGTGCAAAGATTCAGGATTCTGCTGGAAAAGCTCTCCAACAGAGGTAACACTCCCAGGGCTACTGACCTCCTGAAAGGACGGAGGATTCAACAGGAAACTGTTGTCAGTTCTCAGTCACTTCCTGTCCCATCATAACTCACCGTCTCCCTGAACCATTGATGTCAACATAAAAATACAAGTACTTCAACGATGCCATCTTTGAAAAGTAAATACATAGTGTCTCATACTCCTACGTTGATGTACTTTATCTTACAAAATATCTCATCTGAGCCAACTTGATGCTGACATTGTTGTTACAGCCTATAACCACTGGAGGGTGGCAGAGTAGTTTGGCTAACTAGCTAAATACTGTAGGCCAGCGTTGCCCAACCCTTTTTGTGGCACGGACCGGTGGTTAAGTTGTGTCAGCTACATACCCCTTGTCATGATCCGGGCATCACACCCCTTAATAAAATGACATTTCTGAAATATTTTCCTACCTATAAAATCTTCCTACCGGACTTAACTGTGCATGGGCACAACGAGGGTTTCTGCACCCAGTGCTATAATTTTCTGCTACCAGACCGATATGAAAGGTTAGAATCTTGAATCAATGACTCAAAAAATCTAGTTGCATCATTGATGATGGAATCCTAGCCATTCTATTGGTCAGTTCTGGTGTTGATTTGGGTTTGGATCAAGTGGAAGGAATAGACAGATGAGGCCGCAAGGAAACATTATTTCTCTGCGTCCTGGCGCCAAGTCACCCACGGACCGGTACCGGTCCCCGGCCCAGTGGTTGGAGACCACTGCTATAGGAAACCTACAGCCCCACCGCCCACAACACCAGTGTCTCCTTCATCAGGAACATGGAGCCTCTGTAGTTCTGCTGTGGTTCTGATGGTTCCTTGGTTTTTTTGTCTCAAGGTCTGACCTGGAAGGACGATGTCACACAGCAGGTTCTCTCCAGGGAGTTGTCCAAGCTGAGGAGAGTCCCCTCCAGGTCACAGCCAAGAGACCCTGGGTTGGATGATGTCAGCAGGTGTGAACACAGAGCTGTGTGATGTAGAACAGTGACGTAGAACTGTGATGGAGAACTCTGTCTTTCTTCACGGTGTTGGACCCCAGGCCTGCTGCTGAAGTTGTGTACCCAATGGAGCAGAGAGTGAAGCCAGCGGGGGTGGAGCTGGGTAAGAACCTCCACCTGCACCTCCAGCATCTGGGCCTCATTCCTCAGTCATCATCTGCTGCTGAACCCAAGGTGAGAGGATTCTAGGAGGTCTGGTTGAGAGACTTGATGCTCCAGAACATTGTGGGTTACAAAGTCCATCTTCTCTGTCTTTGACCTCAACACGTCACGTGTAAGTTTGAGGACCTTCTGCTCCCCTTTCCCCATTCATCCACCCACCCACTCACCTCCACCCTTTAGCACATACTGGGGTGTTTTGAGGAGCCTCACACAGAGACATCTCCAGTGTGGTGTGCTGTGGTGTCCACTCCAGTCTCCTGACTGATGGATCCTCTCAGCACGACTGTGTCCATCCTCAGAAAAGCAGCTCAGGGTTCAGAAGTTCAAAGCTCTCATCCATAACTCTCCATGTGATGGTTCCTCTCACTTCATCTTCAGGCTCTTTGTCTTCCTGAAGCCTGGTTGGTCTGTGTCGAGCCCCCATTGGAGGTTCAGGTCCACAAAGACCACTTCTTACTGATCTGTGGTTCTTCACTGACCTTCTGCCACTACTGTCAGATGTGTCCACTGTTGAGGTTGATGTTCAAGCCGACTCCAATGATGCACACACTAGTCATCTGTTGCTGGGCAAAATAGATAGAAGAGAAGCTGAGAAAAGGAGTGTATTTCTGTTTTATCCTGTTTTTCTTCTCGACCCAGTACCGATTGGCCCAGTCCTTGCCTGAGAAGTGGTCTCCACAGAGCTTCTCCTCACCACGCCAACCCCTGCAGCAGTACAGATCTGGTCCTGGGTTTTTCCGAGCTCCAGAATCAAAGGGAAGTCTTCTCCAGTATCTCATAGGAAACACGGAGGAGTCTGGAGGTCCTGCTTCACAGCTGCTGGTGTCCCACAGTGATGGGACTGGGAGTCCAAAGTCCAGGGTCCTGAAGATGGAAAGTGCAGGCTCCTCAAGCACAGACCTGCTAACATCTGTAGATGGTGAGGCAGTGGACGTAGAAGTCCTTCCCACCATAGACATTATCCACACGACACATATTTCCAGTATATACACTGTGGTGCCTTCATTGTCAGATTCTCACATTTCCAGTGGTACCTGAACGCACCTTGTTTCCTGTTGAAAACAAAAACACACACAGGGTTTAGGAGAATAAGTTGTGACGATCCCGAGTGTCCTTCTGTCTTCTGTCATCTTCTGGGCTGAGGAACCCCTGACTGACAGCTCACCATTCATTTGTGCTCCAGAGAGGTTCATCCAGAAGGTTCTGAAGAACGTTGGAAGACAGCATGTTGACGTGGATGATCTGACGCCTCAGGACCTGGATCAGCTGTCCAACCTGATTGCCAACGCTCTTCAGGTGGTGGACCAGGAGCAACCACTGAACCCCAGACCTAATCAGGCTGGACCAGGACCGAGGGATCTGCAGAGTGGACAGCGAGAAAAAGAGGAATCCAAAGAAACTGCGGACTCTTCCAGAGATGAAGAGGAAAAGGTTTTGAAGAACGTTCCAACTTTGAAACCTGGTTCACAGGGAATCGTCCCCATCGATGCAGCTGCTCTTCAAGGTAACCAGTGGTTTAGGACCAGAGCCATGTGATGGTGTGAGCTTTCAGGACCTGAGTCTCCAACACTGTCTTTGTTCTTGCAGCTCGTCACACAGAAAGTGAAGACGTCAAACTGAAGGACACGACGGTGAGAAGAACTGACTTGGAAGAGGAGAAGCAGAATGTTTCATTCTGTCTCATTTGATTGGCTGCTTTAACCCTTGTTTGAAGTGGTTTTGTTTCCATTTGAAGAAAGCTCAGTAGCACCCCCTACATCACAGCTGAAGTAATGCACCTTGTCTCACTAACATCATGTGATGAGAGAGAGAGAGATGAGATTTATTACAGAAACACCCAGATTTAAGCTCAATGAAATGGTCTCCATTATCAGTTCATTATCCAGGAGCTTCTCTGCAGTCCCTCAGGTTCACTCCAGGTTTTGAGGCAGCGCCACACAGTGGACTGAAGAAGAAGTACAGATGTAGAGCACCCATAAATCTCAAATGATGTTTTGTTGTTTCTTCTAGGATAAGACAGGAAACCTTCTCACCAAACTGCTAGCATATCTGGACAAATCGTCGGGCGGCGCTTCTGCATCGGTACAAAACTTAAGCCCCGATCTCCCCGACGCGTCCCGAGGAAAGGTAGCGGGACAAGAAAATGTCCAGAGCCAGACCATTGAGACTGGAGTGGTGGTGCAGAAGAAGGACGCCAGACAGACGGTCGAAGAAGTGTCCGAAGTCCAGGGCTGGATCAAGGAAGTGGCGCCCCCTCCTGCCTCACTTGTGCACGGCAAGCCACGTGAGAAAGCGATGCAAGTTCCTGAGCTTGAACTAGACGTGAAAGATGGCAGGAAGAAGGCTGACGATGATGATGATGTCTTTGGTTACATCATCATGGACACAGAGTGAGTACCAGAACAACAGGAGCCCAGAACTAACCCCACCTAGCCTTCAACAACTATCCTAGAGGAACACACGGCACACACTATATACAGTATATATATGTATATACTGTATATATATATATATATATATATATATATATATATAGTTTATACACTGATGTGGATGTATGTGTATGTGCATATATGAGGGGGTTCTGTTTGGTTCGGTTCAGTTGAATTCAGTCCACATTGTCAGTCTGAGTCCCAAGCTGAAGAAAAAGAGGAAAAACAGAAATGAAATGTCAATATAAGCCACATACAGGAGTATAAGGACCATAGTCAGATGGTAGATGATGTTTCTCTCTATGGTCCTCTGTGGTCCTCTATGGTCCTCTGTGGTCCTCTATGGTCCTCTATCGTCCTCTGTGGTCCTCTGTGGTCCTCTATGGTCCTCTGTGGTCCTCTATCGTCCTCTGTGGCAGCTTTAGTGATGAAAACCCCAAAAAGACATGTTGTCCTAGCTCCCCCTCCTTCTCTGACTCTCATGGCCTGACCTTCTTCTTCTTCTCCTCCTCCTCCTCTTGTGTTCCTTACCTCCTGGTCCCACTGCCTCAGTAAGCTGCAGACAGATGACGGCCTCCGCCTGATGGGGATCGTGGCCCGTCGAGCTAAGATCCAGATGACTGACTTTGCCGATCTCTCGTACGTATGCTGGAGTTTTGGATTTTTGACTTGGATTGTAGTCAAGGTCTCTCTAACCGTATCATCTAAAAGCCATGGGTCCATGGAGAAGATCAGTGAAAACCCTGCAGAACCTGCTGATCCACAGCCATCTGTTGTCTTCACATTTTCTCCTCTATGTTTTCAGACTCTCTTTGACCCCCCACCCCCACCCCCCTCAAACCCCCCAGTTCTCACAGCAGAGTAGTGTATTTTGGACCTGTGTGGTCCAAACTCTTGTCTTCTGTGCTCTGCCCTCCTGCCTGCAGCAGACCTGAGGTCAGTAATGGAGAGAGAGGCAGGAGGAGGTTGAGTTGCTCCATTGTGTTCAGCACAGTGAAAGCCCAGCAGGGGGCGCTGACATGATAATTCATCACGGGTGTCCATACTTTGTCTCCTCATGAGCTCACACAGAGCACGTCTTCATTTGTCAATCAGACCTACATTCAACTGGAGTTTGATGTTTCCAGGGTGGTGAGCCCGGCCGTCACCTTCAGAGTCCACCAGAATCTTCAGAACGTCAGCACAGCAGACGTGGCCAAAGTGGCAGGTAAAGACTCACCTGTGTGGGCGCTCACACACACACACACACAGCAGGACTTCCTGTTGGACGTGAGGTCATTTCCTGCTTTCTTTGTGTGTGAAGTTGAACAGAAAGCTGATCTGGAGAAGGAAACCAGGCTCAGGATCCTGGAGGCCGGCGTTACAGATGTGAGTCAATCACTGGTGCTGCAGAACATGAACTTTACATGGACCTTTCACCTGTCTCCATCTGAAGGACTTCTTGAGCCTCCTCCCTCCCTCCCTTCCTTCGTTGCTCCCTCGACTCCTTCTTCTCTTCCTTCTACCTTCATCCTTCTTCTTATATTCCTACTCCCGTCTTCTCTCCTGCTCCTCGTCTGCTTTTCCTTCCTTTCTCTCTTTATGATTCTTCTTCCATCTCGTCAACATGTGGAGTTGTCTCCATGGCAACCGGGGGAGGAGCTCTCTGTCTCTTGTTGTCTTTCTGTTCCTGTGGTGGGACAGAAAGTTTGAAGGAGCAGAGTTCTCTCTCTCTGCTCCTTCACGTCTTCTCCGTTGTATCAGGAATGACATTTTCCTTCAAACCTCCCAATGAAAAGAGGCTGAATGGAATTATGGAGGACAAGGTGAGGGAGGAGACGAGGTAGATGTTGTTTTTGCAGGTGGGTGAGGAGAAGTTCCACTCATGAACTTCTCCTCCTCCTGTGGTTGGTTCACCTCCTCCAAACCATCTTGTCCACCTCCTTTAAATCGTCCTGTGCTTCTTCAGTTCAGCTCATGGGAAATGGACAAACTGCAGCAGCAGTGACATCATCGGGTCTTTTTTGTCCTCAGGGACGGCAGATCCAGCAGATCTCCACCAAGTACAGTCAGGCCGAGTCCACCAAGTTCCTGGTCCTCACCGTGGTGTCCATCCTGTGCATCGTGGCCGTGCTGCTGGCCTCAACCGTCGTCTACTGCCTCCGCCACCGCTCCCACCACATGATCAAGGAGAAGCTCACCAACCTGGGGACAGAGACCAGCGGGGACGCTACTGCCACCTACCAGGTAGAAAAGGAACTATTTTTAAAAAATGGATGATTTCTGGCCCGTGATTGTATTTACATGTTTACTATTGAACCATCAACAATAAACCTATAAACACTTGCATGGACTTTGATGGACAGTGGATCTTACTGATCTGATTGGACAAATTCAGTCCCCGCTCAGATGGAAGTTCTGGGTTTAGGATGAAAGCAGGAAACCAGACCCGTTCATTCTCAACCAAATCTCTTATCAGCAGAATTGCAGCCACGTACAGCCCTTGTGGCCACGGAGTGCACTGCAGTTTCCATCCTCAACTCTCTTTCTTCCCCCAAATCTCAAAGGAACTGTGTCGTCAGCGAATGGCGGTCAAACCTCCGTCCGAGCGCCCGGAGTCCGTCTCCTCCAGGATCAACAGCGTCTCCTCTCAGTTCAGCGACGGCGGCGGCGGCGGCGGCGTTCCTGCTCTGAGTCCTTCAGCCAGGAGCAGCGTCTCCTCCTGGAGCGAGGAGCCCGTCCACTCCAACATGGACATCTCCACCGGTCACATGATTCTGGTCAGTTGTTTGACATCTTTTCCCTTGATTTTCTTGTTGTCCAAGTGCAGGTCAGGGGACAACCTCAGATGTTTGTTGTCCAGTGGTCATGTGTGGGATCAGTGAAGAACCAGGACCTGATCAGGGTTCAGTTCAGTTCAGTTCAGACCAGGATCCTTTGACTTGGTCACAGTTGCTTTTGTTGCCACGTCTGTAGGTTGGTCTGAAGATCAGCTCTTCTTCTGCTCAGACCTCATTTCACCTGCTGATGATTATGGATGTTCTTCTGCTGTTTAATGAAACCCCATAACAGAAGCAGGACATTATCCTGTCACTGCCACCTCCTCAGTTAGTCGTCGTTGCTCCTCCATCCACCAGTTTCATTCTGTTGTCTCCTCCACCTTCAGTCCTACATGGAGGATCACCTGAAGAACAAGGACCGTCTGGAGAGGGAGTGGGAGGCGCTGTGTGCCTACCAGGCCGAACCCAACGCCTGCACCGTCGGCCTGAAGGACGGCAACGGCAAGAAGAACCGATCTGCAGCGGTGGTGGCCTGTAAGGAACCGCAGCAGAACATTGTGTTCTCTTTATCGCTGCTCCTTTTCCACTGGGTTTCTTCTGATCTTCCCCCAGATGATCATTCAAGGATCACCCTGAAGGTGGAGAACAGTCAAGGGAACTCCGACTACATCAACGCCAGCCCCATTGTCAGCACCGCACCCCTCACCTTGACACATTGTTGACTTGTCAAACAGAACATCTGATGTCATTTCCTGTGTCACAGATGGATCACGATCCCAGGAACCCGGCCTACATCGCCACCCAGGGGCCGCTGCCGTCCACTGTCTCTGATTTCTGGCAGGTGATAAAAACAGGGTTGAACTAACACTAACCCATTAACCCATTAATCCATTAACCTGCCATCAAAGCTGGTCACTGTGGTGATGGGTCACATGGCGCGTTCTCATGCCGCCACCTACAGGGTGTTTGGTCCAACTGCAACAACAACAGTCCCACCCCCAGACGATGTTCCCGATGTTTTGTATCCACAATGTGTTCCACTATTACAGAACAGAAGGACATTTGTGTCCAGTCTCCCTGAACCGCTCTGGTCTTTGCAGATGGTGTGGGAGAACGGCTGCGTGGTCATCGTCATGTTGACCCCCCTGGTGGAGGGCGGCCTGAAGCAGTGCTACCACTACTGGCCCGATGAAGGGTCCAACCTCTACCACATCTACGAGGTAGGAGACACGGCAGTCCTGCAGCCAGGCGTCCCTTGAATGAATGAATGAATGAATGAGTTTATTTCGAGAGAGGCACATAACATAGCAGACAAGGACCAAACAATTTCATCAACTGTCTCGAAAAGGAGTGGGTAGAAGTTAAACTTATTAATTCCCACCCCTTTGTCATACTGATTAGGTTACACGTACACCATACATCCGTCTGTCCCG
>JAFBJS010014926.1:0-38669 GCA_016785265.1 Paraplagusia blochii | reverse complement strand
GAGTGAAGGCTGTGAGACCAGGAGGACGAGGAGGACGAGGAGGACGAGGACAACCACGATGATGAAGACTTTTGTGTTTTTACTCTGTGCTGGTGTTTCTGTGACTCTGATCCTGCTGCCTCTGTTTCCTACCCTAACCCTTGTTTCCTTCCTTCCTTCCTTACTATCTCACCTTCTTTTCTCTCTTTCCTTCCTCCCTTTCATCCTTCATTCCTCTTTTCCTCCCTCCCTCCTTCTCCCTCCTCCCTCCTCTACTTCCTCCCCTTTTCCCATTACTTCCATCCCTTCATCCCTTCCTCCTTACTTTCCTTCCCCTGTCTTCCACACTTCTACTATCTCACCTCCCTCCCTCCCTCCCTTCTTTCCTCCCTCCTTTCCTCCCCCCCTCTCCTAGCAGCTCACTAACTCGCAGTTGCCAGTGTCATTTTTGTGATGTTGCAGCTAGTGATATGAACCCAGTTGCATAGTCACAAAAGTGATCATTGGAGACTGTGGTTCTGCAGCCAGTCCTCCCTCTGACTCCTCGCTCCTCTCCTCTCCTCTCCTCTCCTCTGGGCTCTAGTGGCTCGTCCTCCTCCTCCTCCTCCTCCTCCTCCTCCTCCTCCTCCTCCTTCTCCTCCTCCTCCTCCTCCTCCTCCTCCTCCTCTTTATTAGTGGTTTTAAGGCTGTTTCATAAAGTCTTTAGTCCGGTGTCTGTTGTGTGTCTGTTGTGTGTCTGTTGTGTGTCTGTTGTGTGTCTGTTGTGTGTCTGTGTCACCAGGTTAACACAACTGTTTGTCTATGAATTCTTACAGGAAGGTGAACAAATGCTACCGTGGACGCTCCTGTCCCGTCATCGTCCACTGTAGGTCAGTATTTTCACCCATGGTTCCATTGGAGAAGTAGGTAGAGGAGAAGGGGGAGGAGGAGGAGAAGTAGGTAGAGGAGGTGGAGGAGGAGGTGGGGGAGGAGGAGAAGGAGGAGGTCATAGTTTGGGGGGGTGGGGGGGAGGAGGGGAGGGGAGAGGGGGGGGGGAGGAGGGGGGGGAGGTGGGGGGGGGGGAGGAGAAGTAGGTAGGGGAGGTGGAGGAGGAGAAAGAGGAGGTGGGGGAGGAGGAGGAGAAGGAGGAGGAGGGGGAGGAGAAGTAGGTAGAGGAGGTGGAGGAGCAGGAGGAGGTGGGGGAGGAGGAGGAGAAGTAGGTAGAGGAGGTGGAGGAGGAGGTGGGGGAGGAGGAGAAGGAGGAGGTCATAGTTTGGTCTAAATGTCAGCAGAAAGAGTTCAACCTTAACCAAAGGATCTGAGCCTGGGGGTTAAATCAGTCTGCTGTCTGTCCTGGACGTTCTGCTTCCACAACCTGAACCTCAGAGCCTGTCTCTTATACACATCTAGATGTGTATAAGAGACAGACCTCATCCTGCCCTGAGCTGGAAGCTTCTCTGGCTGCGATGGAGCAGAACCAACAGAACCAACAGAACTTACCAGACCAGATGTGTATAAGAGACAGGAAGTAGGTAGAGGAGGTGGAGGAGCAGGAGGAGGTGGGGGAGGAGGAGGAGAAGTAGGTAGAGGAGGTGGAGGAGGAGGTGGGGGAGGAGGAGAAGGAGGAGGTCATAGTTTGGTCTAAATGTCAGCAGAAAGAGTTCAACCTTAACCAAAGGATCTGAGCCTGGGGTTAAATCAGTCTGCTGTCTGTCCCTTGTCCCCTGTCCTCTCCCTCAGTCATCTTTTCTCTTTGTCTCTGTCTCTTGTCCCACTCATGCAGTGACGGCTCAGGAAGGTCTGGTACCTACATCCTGATTGACATGGTCCTCAACAAGATGGCTAAAGGTGGGTCCTGTCCTGTCCTGTCCTGTCCTGTCCTGTCCTTCTCAGGTTTGTGACAGTTGGTTCCGTACCATCCAGACCCAGGTGGAGGCCTGGCCCACGGTGGTATCTTTGTGGTTGTTGTTCTGGACCGTTGCTAGGTGTGGTCTCAGCAGATGATCCTCGTTCTCCAAACAAAGTCTCATCTGCTTGTTGTGTTTTCTAAACCCCGGCACCACCTGCTGGGTGGGGTAAGAATCTCGTGCATAGTTTTGACTCGTGGATGACGTGGAACGGAGACCAACTTGTCGCTCAGACTCAAATTCTTCTTCTTTCATATGGACCTGAGTGAGTCAGGGGGTCAACAGTGGACGTGTCCTTGTCCTCAGAGTCACAGCACAGAGGTCAAATTAAAGGTCAAATCCCTGAGCCGAGCTGAAAAGATACAAACCAAGTGTCAGTGGTTGAAGTTCTCCAGACAGACAGACAGTGGCCTGGAGGTCTGGAGGTCTGCAGACCTTCATGGTTTGGTCCAGAGCTCAGAATATTGACTTTATGCTAAAAGAATTGGAACCTGTGTTTCAGCCACATTCCCCTGTGGAGTCACACCCACAACTCAGCTCAGGTTCCCAGGCCCCGAGAACAGGTTCCAGTCACTAGTCCTTCTGGCTCCACCCCCTGAGTGAGGGCTTCATAAGCTGCTGCCTTCTCCACCTCATCCTGCCCTGAGCTGGAAGCTTCTCTGGCTGCGATGGAGCAGAACCAACAGAACCAACAGAACTTACCAGACCTTAACAGGTTCTGCTGCATGATCTGCTTGGATCAGCTGTGGAACCCAGTGACCATCCTGTGTGGACACAGCTACTGCATGGCCTGCATTGAGGCCCACTGGAACCAGGAGGATGAGAAGAAAGGTTACAGCTGCCCTCAGTGTATGCAGGTCTTCAACCCAAGACCCGTGGTTGGGGAGAACATCATACTGGCAGGTCTGGTGGAGGAGCTGAAGAAGACCAGACTCCAAGCTGCTCCCGCCCATCACTGCTATGCCGGAGCTGAAGACGTGGCCTGTGACGTCTGCGCCGGCAGGAGACTGAGAGCCTCCAAGTCCTGTCTGGTTTGTTTGGCCTCCTACTGTGAAGAACATCTCCAGCCCCATCATCGATCACCTCCCTTCAAGAAACACAAGCTGGTGGAGCCCTCCAAGAACCTCCAGGAGAACATCTGCTCTGTTCATGACGAGGCCATGAAGATGTTCTGTCTGACCGATCAGCAGTCCATCTGTTACATCTGCTCCGTGGATCAACATAAGGGCCACGACACCGTGGCAGCCGCAGCAGAGAGGACTCAGAGGCAGAGGGAGGTGGAGCTGAGTCTACAGGAAATCCACCAGAGAGTCCTGGACCGAGAGAAAGATCTGAAGGTGCTTCAACAGGAGGTGGAAGCTCTCAACGTCTCTGCAGATAAAGCAGTGGAGGACAGTGAGAAGATCTTCACTAAGCTGATCCATCTACTGGAGAGACGGTCTTCCGATGTGAAGCAGCAGATCAGATCCAGGCAGGACAGAGAAGTTCTTCGGGTCAAAGATGTCGAGGAGAAGCTGCGGCAGGAGATCACTGAGCTGAAGAGGAAGGAGGCTGAACTGAAGCAACTCTCACAGACGCAGGATCACAACCAGTTTCTCCTCAACTGTCCCTCACCGTCAGCACTCAGACCTTCTCCACACTCCTCCGGCATCAGCGTCCGTCCTCTGAGACACTTCGAGGAGGTGACGGAGGCCGTGACGGCGCTCAGAGGTCCCCTACAGGACCTTCTGACCGAGACCTGGACAACTGTCTTACGGAAAGTCGCCCAAGTGGACGTTCTGCTTCCACAACCTGAACCTCAGAGCAGAGCTGAGTTCCTACAATATTCCCAGGAGATCTTTCTGGATCCAAACACAGTCAACAGACGTCTGCTGCTGTCGGAGGGAAACAGAAAAGTCACAACCACCTGGGAATATCACTCTTATTCCCGGAACCCGGAAAGATTCACCGATTGTCCTCAGGTCCTGAGTAGAGAGGCTCTGACTGGGCGGTGTTACTGGGAGGTGGAGTGGAGGGGTGGTGGAGCAGGGCTGCGTGTGGCCGTGGCCTACAGAAACATCAGCAGAGTGGGGAAGTCTGAGGAAAGTAGATTTGGATTCAATGAAAAGTCCTGGGCTCTGGTCTGTAACCAGGACGGCTGTGAATTCTGGCACAAATGTAACAAGACCAAGGTCTCAGATGGTGCTGGTGGTTCCTCCTCCAGGATAGGAGTCTACCTGGACCACAGAGCAGGTCTGCTGTCCTTCTACACCGTCTGTGACTCCATGAGTCTCCTCCACAGAGTCCAGACCACCTTCACTCAGCCTCTCCATGCTGGACTTGGACTCTGTGTCACTGAAACTGAGGCCGAGTTCTGTCACCTGGGTTAGACAGAACTTCCTTTGTCAGCAGATGTAGAACATCCATCATCCAGACGTTCTGATGTCACTGTCTACATGACCAACATTCCAGTCTCTCCAGGAATCTGGAGAACATTCCTGACTGTAGGTGTGAGACATTCCATTCCAACTTGGTTTGGTTGGTGTCTCACCCTGAACAACTAGAACTAGTCTTCACGCTGTAGAACCTCTGAGCAGATGTTTGAACGGGGTTGACGTGGACATGTGGTGAAGGTGGAGATCTGGAAACATCAGCTCAATAAAAGCTTTGTCTTCATTCAGACTATGTTGCTTTTATTTTGTATAAGAGACAGGCTGAGGAGGAGGGGAAGAGTTGGGAATATCCAGGGTTAGGTCCCAGGGTTGATTAGTGTTTTGTCTGTGGTTATGGAAAGAATGATGCAGGTAGGTGGAGCTGTGGAGGCATTACGCATACATCTACGCACACCAGGGACCCCCCAAGGCCTCACCAAAACAGCTACAGTACAGTAAATAAATAAGCCACGTCCCCTTGTGTGTTTTGTGTCAGGTATTGTGCCTGTTTGTATATTACTTCATCTGCACCTTTTGTGCCACCTTGGCGTCCCGGGAGACAAGTGTGTGTGTGTGTGTGTGTGTGTGTGTGTGTGTGTTCTGGGTCCACTTCAACCCTTAACCCCTGGGGTTGTGGTTGTGTTTGAACATCACAGGAGCCAAGGAGATCGACATCGCTGCCACCCTGGAACACCTGAGGGACCAGAGGCCTGGAATGGTTCAGACCAAGGTAAGAAGGACCTCTGCTCTGGTTCTAGTCTGGACTCCTCAGACCAGGTGGTTTCTGATCTGCCCACAGTCCAGGTCTTCTCAGAACACTGAAGGTTTGAACTTCAGAACCGTGAGAACTAGTTTTCGTCTGTTCCATCACAGGATCAGTTTGAGTTCGCCCTGACGGCCGTGGCAGAGGAGGTGAACGCCATCCTGAAAGTTCTACCGCAGTAGGATGGAGCCCTCGTCCTCCTCCTCCTCCTCGTCTCTGGACCCAGGCTCCTCCCTCCTAGCTGGAGTTTTGGTCACAGATTCTTCTTGTGTTTTTGTCTTTCAGTGATTCCTCCGTCAACTTCCTGTTTCCTTCAAAGTTCTTTCTTCTTCTTCTTCTTCTTCTTCACTTCATTCCTTCAACCGTCTCTATCTACCGACTTTTACTTTTTTATTCAGATGTGAAAATAGCAAATAGATCCATTTGAAATTGACCACCGGGGGGCAGTAGAGAGCGACAGCTGACACGTGTTTGTTCTTATATTCAACCCCCAAAAACGGGTTTGTTTTGGTCCAAACTGAGCTGAAAGTGATTGAGGAGAAGTGGCGCCCCCTGTAGACGAACCAGTGGTAGCCAAATAGAACAAGGCTCTCAGGTGGTGAAGGTCCAAACAGACCTGGACTTGTCTGTTTGGACCTTCTCCTCCTGTTTCTGTCCCTTTGTGCTGATACTTAGCTTGATGCTATGGTGTAACCTGTTAGCTCCCCCTGTTGGCCAGTGAGGATCCTGTGCTCGTGTGAAATACAAAAGTCGACGCAACATTTTCAAAGTGTAGATGTGTTGTCTTTTCTTCCATGGTGTAATTCTACCTTCCTAACAGCAGGTGGTCGCTGTTGGTGCAGTGACTCCAACAAAGTTCTGACCTGGTTTGGTTTCAGAAAGTCTGGATTTCTTAAATTCATTCAGTCCCGTCTGTTGTTTGACCTACGACCGTTTTGGTGGTGCAGTACTCTAGGCTGTCACCAGGGGGCTTCAGAGTTCACCTGCTTGTTGACACAAAAGCAGATTCTGTTCATTGTCCAGACCCGTGGACCAGCAGTCGGACCAAGAGTGGCTTGTTTGGGAGTAAAGTGTTGCTGGTTATGGAACGGTACCAGTGCAGTGTTGACTGGACAAGAGGACACCATCAACAGCGAGGACTCTGGTTTGTCTCGTTAAGACCCGGTTCCAACTAGAAAGGCCTCGTGTCCTTTGTTGCTTCCACTCTCCACGGCCACACTGTGGCGCCATCACTCTGTACAGAAACTAACCCATTCAAACAATGGAAGACATTTTGTCCTAATGGTGTGAAGATATTGTCAATAAAGTCTTACAGTGAAAGCAGTGAATACGACCTGACACTGACGTCACTCTGTAGTTTCACGCACTTTTGCCTTTCGCTCTGTGAGTTTTATTTTGAAGCAGACTTCCTGTCGCGTGTGATTCCCTCCCTACAGTTTGTTAGCAGTCTGGTGTTCTATCACATGAAGTCTGAGAAGAACCAAAGCTGAGGAACCGGGTGTGGACTCTTGTCCACCGTCTCTACGTGTCACCATGAAAAGAAACAAATGCAGATTTTACAGGTTTATTTTTCCTCAGAGACTGGACTCACGTCTGAAGAACACGAACGTGTAGATTAAAGTGGAAGAGTCGAGAAAAGACAAATGTTTTGTTTTCTTCTGTCTCAGACTGTCCACAGTCCTTCTCATCTGTGGTCTTTGGTGCCGGACTTCCTCTTCCCCGACAGCAGGTGTTTGGGTTTGAGGTCAAACACGTGTCGGTCCGACTCGCCCTTCCTGCCCTGACGGTTCATGTCCTTCTGTGACGACTTCATCATCTTCTTGGTCTTCTTCACCATCTGAGGAGAGAAAAGACGTCAGAAGTTTCCACCCATGGATTGAAGCTCATTAATCCTCCAGCAAAGAGAAGCGGTCGTGGCGTCACTCACCTTTGGGTCTCGTAAACCCGACTGGTCCCGTGGCGGACGAGAAGCGCTCTGGCTGCGGGTCTTGGAAGTGGGCGGAGCCGAGGCCTCTCGTTTGCGTTTCTTAGCTACGCTGCGAGATCGACGCGCCTGTTGAACGTAGTGACTCTGGAAAATCAACACAAGAGAAGTGATGAGAGAGAAGGGCGGAGAAGAAAGGGTGGAGCTCCTCACCACGGACCTCCAGTTTGTCTTTATTATTAATCTGAACATCAACCATTTCCTGGTGAGTTTCCTTTCCGCTCCTTTGCCTACGAGTCCAAACTAACGTGTCCTCCTCACCTCCTCCTTGTCGTTCATGTCCAGTCCCAGGTCACTCATCTCCTTCTCCAGCTTCTTCCTCTCCACCCTGGTGGCGGTGCGGGGCATCCGAGGGCCGTGCACGTCCTTCTCCTTGGACTCCAGGACCATGAGCTGCTTCTTCTGCCGGATCTGTTTGGCCAGAGTGCGGATCTCCTGCATCTCCTCGTCCTCGCTCTCCTCCTCGGAGTCGTACTCCCCGGCTCGCTCCTTCAGCTCCTCCTCCTTCTCCAGCGCCTCCAGTTTCTGTGTGACCAATCAGAGTTCAGAACAGCTCAGGAAGCGAGGTCGTGTTTGACACTTCCTCTCAGCCGAGTCTTTCCTGCACCAACCACCAGGTCGAAAATGTTAAAAAAATATAAATCAAACATTTAGTGGCTGAACTTTCGGGCGACGTCTGGACCTCGGGCCGTAGTTTGCCTGGATGTGGTGGTGGTGGTGGTGGGTTTAACCGTCAGGACTGAACTCACCCTCATGATGCTGGGGTCGATGTAGTCGGAGATGTTATGGCCCTGCCAGACCTCAGGGATCTTGTCGCTCTTCTCATCCTCGTTCATCAGGTCCCAGTATTCTGCAAACACACCTTGGATATGAGCCTGTGTCCCAGCACCAACTGCTCCACCCATGGGTTTCACATCAACACAAAGTGCAGAAAAAAAAAAAAAAAAAGCAGAAAGATCTGCACGACAGAAACTGAGAGGAGAAGGTGAAATCATCACGACTGAGTTGATCAGAAGTTTGTCCTGATGCTGCAGCTCTGAAAAGAGAGGAAGGAAGAAGGAAGTGGCCGTACTCTGCAGGTCCAGGACGTAGTCGTCTCCCAGCTCCATCTCCAGGTCTCGCTCCTGGAACACAAGAGAGGATTCCTTCATCAAACCACCAGCAGTTTTAGCAACTTTAACAGATGTGTATAAGAGACAGCTGCAATATTTTGAGGACAGTTGGACAGGAATGACATCGTTCTCACTGTCTTTCTCTCAGCTCATCTTATCACGGCCCTGATCTCTATGGTGTCCTTACAGAAGGGACATGAGACTGAATATTTGTCTTCTGGTTTCTTTAGGAAGACGGACTGGGACTGGTCCTCACCTGACCGTCCTCTGACAGCTCACCGATCTTCTTCACGTCACTCTTGTTGGCCACGATGATGAGAGGCTGCAGAGACAGAGAGGAGACGACGGTCAGAACCACGGCGTTTGAACAGACCGCGGGGACACAGAGCTCCAGACCAGACGGTCGGATCTCCATCCACCCAGCTCTGACCTTGTTGGAGAAGAGCGGTCGGATGTTGTTGAAGAGCTCCAGCTGCTCCTGCAGCGTGTGACCGCACTGCTCCGAGACGTCCATGACGTAGAGGACGGCGGCCCTCAGGTGAGCCAGGGCCGTGATGGCCTGCATCTCGATGGTGTTCCTCTCCTCCAGGGGGTGGTCCAGGATCCCAGGTGTGTCCACCACCTGAGCACAGACAACTTCACTGACATTTCTGGCTGGTCCTAATCCACATCTCACTGCTGACAACTAGTCCTTAGCCAACATCCAACCTCCATCATCCAACATCCAACCTCCATCATCCAACATCCATCATCCATCAACTTTGTCACTAACTGTTAGCTAGTGATGGCACTGCAATGAGAAGCAGCGACCTCTACCTGCCAGCGCAGGTATCTGTAGTCCATGTGACCCACAAACAGGGACTTGGTGGTGAAGGCGTACGGCTGCACGTCCACGTCAGCTCTGGTCACCTGACAAAGAAACACGCCGATGGATCAAATATTTTAGCCTCTTTTCACTTATTATTCAACGGAGAAGCTCCACCCACGTCCAAACCCTTTCTCATTTACCTTGTTGATGAAGCTGGACTTGCCTACATTGGGGTAACCACAGAGCAGCAGCGTCCTGGTGTTGGGGTCGATGGTGGGCAGACGGGACAGATGCTGACGAACTGTTGGACAGAGGAGCAGAGACTTCAACCTCCACCCCCCTACATCAACACATCTCTGACTCGCTAGAAGATATCGCCAACACGTGACACGTGGCACGCATCAAATGGAGTGTTGCCTGTAGGGGGCCTTACCCTGCTCCAGATACTCCAGACTGGACTTCTGCCTCTTCAGGATGGTGCACATGCGACCGAGCGCCGCTCTCTTCAGCTGTTTACAGCGGTACAGAGAGTCGCCGTACTTCATCAGACGCACGTAGTCTTTGGCGACGCTGCGAGGTGGGAGGGAACAATGGTTACCAAGAGCCGAGTCAAGTTTTTCACATCAGGCTAACATCAGTGACTCGCAACGACCACAGGAGGCAGCAGCGGACCAGCGGCTGTTTCCCTGCGACTTACTTATCGATCAGATTCTTGGCGATGTTTATCTGACCCAGGGCTAGCTTGTAGTGATCTTTGTCGTACAAAACATTCATCAGATCGGCGTAAAACGGGTGGATGTCCTGAGGAGACAAAAAGAAATTGCGTCGTGAGACAAAACTCCTGACACCAAGTTAATCGCTAAGGACTCTTTCGGACTCACGTCCAGTTTGGGGAAGTCGGCCAGGATCTGCGTGAGGCGGTCGTGGTAGTTCTGCTGCGTAAACTTCACCTTCCGCATGTAGAAGTGTCGGATACGATGGATCTGGTAATGTTTGTGTATCACTGTGGGCGTCTTCCGTTGTGTCTTGGACAAAGTGATGTCGATGAATTCCTGCAGGGGGCAGACATGCACACAGAAGACTTAGAGCGGCAGATCACCTGGATGTTCTGGCTGTGAGAAGGTTGAAAACACTGACATGTGGTCACTTTATGGACGACAAAGGCCTGAGATCGTATCATAACCGGATGACTGACGTGGTAAACTCCAAACCAGCCAGAGTTTTGAGAAACAACCTTCACATTTCTAAGACCCCTGATGAATTCTAACCACTTGACTGGTTCATGTCGTGTCCTGGAGATCCAGGTTCACCGCGGTGCGTTAAACAGAACGGGGAGAGCGGCCCTTCCTGCGCACTGGAACGACACGTGTTTTTTTTTCCCCACCGCGTTTCTCCACTAGTTCCACTATTACGACCGGAAACGGCTTGAAGTAACAAACAAAGCTTCAAGAAACCCGTTGAACGAACACTCACCTTGGCAGTGGGCACCACCATAATCTTCTTAAAGTTATAAAGTGCCATTTTGTCCGGACACGTTGAGGTCCGCTGACACCACGAGAAAAGAGAGACTCCACTTCCGCCACAGCCGGAAATGACGCAGAACATTTTATGACTGACATAAAATAATACAATTAACAAACTTTATAATGTTAAAAATAACTAGATTTTATTTGTATCGCCACAATCAGGACAATCAGGGTGTTAAACTATTTATTTGTTTATATCAGGTTTTTTATGGACGACAGTGCAGTGAGGCTTTAGTTTCAGCGTTGATATTATACTTAAAATTCGCGTTTACGTAATCCTTCTCGCTCTGACTACTGGCTCTAAAACAAGCATTGTTTTTTTTTCTGTCTGTGTTTCTCTGCCCTTCGCATCACAAACCGTGGCACAGGCAGATAAACACACACGGCTCCATGTTTGTTGTTATTCTTGGTGGTAACCGCCAATCAGCTTACGAAGAGGTGTTTTGGGCACGCCCACGGAGGGCAGATCACGAGTGGATCCGCGTGCGCCCGCCTCCCCGGGCTGGACCAATTAGGACGAACAACTGTCAGCGCGAGGGAGGGGGCACGGTCTGTGTGTGTGACAGCTTCACGGCATCAACAACAGAGACGGACAAACGCGAAGATGTCTCACTTTGATCACAAACCCAGGCCGTCGTCCTCTCCTGCTCTGACGTCATTTATTGGTTATTCAAACCGACTGGATTGATGATGTAACGTTTTCGGAATAATTTTACATATTTATTCTTTCTTACACCTCAACGACGACTTGAGCAATAATGAACGATTATGGAAAAATGAAATTGTACATATTGATACTACAGAGATTCGTCCCAGCTGATCATCTAACCCTACCTTTTACTCCTGATCGTCTACTGTTCCATCCTCCTTCTCTTCATCATCAACATCATGTCCATCATATTCACCGTCTCTCCGCTGCTTAACGTCTAACTCGTATTTATGATCATTTTAACCAGTAAACATAGATGTTTTGTATCCGGGTTCACCCTTATTCACAACTGTTTGTTTTCTTGACACCCCTTATTTACAATAGTTGACTTTATCTGTGGGACATTGCACTTCGATTTACAGCAGCCTCACTGTCCGCGGAGACGATCTTTGTGCTGCACACGACAGGGAAAGGAAACAGTTTCTTCTTCTTCTTCTTCTTCTCTGTGTCTTTTCTGTCGTTCTTGGATCGAACGACGGCTTCTCGGCGTCGGACCTTGGAGCAGTCGTCATCCCGCGCTTTCTCATTTTTTTTCTGCACGTTGGAGCATCTCTGGGCCGACGGAAGCCCCGCGCACCGACGCTTTAGAAAAATCGGGCGCCACAGAAATCGAACGCGGCTGCGCCAAAACTAGTGCTAGTTAGCAACGTAGCCGAGCCCGTGCTGCTCGGAGGGAGCGGTTCGAGTCCGACTCTCGTCTTGCGGCTGTTTCTATCCCCCCTCCATTGGTTCGGTTGTTCCTGGAAGGGGAACTCGATCCCGGCCATCTGCGGCGGCCCAAGCGTCACTCACGGGACACCCGCAGCCTCGCCGCGGTCAGGTTCGAGCCGGTTGACGCTGGCTCTGCTGCTAAGTCACACCGCTGCGTATTTACAGGCTGGAAGCCCGTTGACTGGAGGCCCGAGTTCAGCGCCACCAATCTCCGCCTCAGTGTTTGCATCGGACCGCAGAGAACAGCGACAGGTGAGTGGAGACATAAGACAGTCGGGACGGCGGACACACGGCTGCATGAAGCCGGGCTCGGCGGGGAGGTGGTGCTGGCACCGGCAGGTGGATGGGGAGGTGGTGGCTGTTGGTGGTGGTGTTGTTGTTGGTGTGAATCCGCAGAATTCACGGTGGACCTTGACCGAGGACAGGCTCAGGTCGATACCGCGATTCATCGATACATCGTCCTTGCTCCGTTTATGAGCAGCTGCGGTTCTGGTCTGGATCGACTTCTCTGCATTACGTCTTCAACTGAATTTGCAAAGTGGACCTGGGTCCAAAAGTCTGAGCTCTTGGAGCTCAAACACCTGCTGGAGTCGGTAGAAGCACAGGAGCTGGAGGGACAGGGGAACAACAACAGAGTGACCCAACAGTTCCTGTGACTGATGGGACCAGATGTTGGATTCTGGATATGTTTACCTTTGTAGGAGCTGAGAGAGACCTGGGTCTGGGAGACCAGGTCTGGGTTCAGATGTTCTGTGACGTGGACCAGGTGAAGCTTCCTCCTGATGGTCCAACTACGCTGTGTAGTTTGAACAGTGAAAGAAGGTGTTGTTCTGTTTTCACCACTGGGCCCGGAACCAGAGTTTGGTTCCTCACTCCTCTTCAGTATCCGGTACCATGGTGTCTGTATCGTGGGCCCGGTCGTCTCCACCTTTTCTAGCGTCAGAGAATGTCCTTCAACGTGTGTGTTGTTCCTCGTGGACAGATTGAACCTTCACGTCTCCTCTCTCCTCTGCAGCTCACAGAGACTTCTCCGTGAGGAGCCTAGACGGAGACGGCTCATGACTTCTGACCAGGACACGAAAGTCGTCGCTGAACCACAGGTGCAGCAAGTCCAAGAGGCAAAAGAGAACTCTCATTTGGTGAGTGTGTCCTTCCTCCTCCAGGTGTCTCTCTGTGTCCACAGCCCTGCACATGAACTGGGACCAGAACATGTTTGGACAATTTTCCTTCAGCGGCGTCTTGTACCTGATGTGTTGTCTCTGCAGCTGCTGGTGCTAAGAGACAGACAGACAGACAGACAGACAGAAGTGATGGACGTTGACACACAGAACCACAGTCTTTACAGACTCCCCAGTGATGGTCAGGGAGAGACATGGACAGGAAGTGGAACGATAGCTTTGTGCTAAGTACAGAGAGAACCACAGAGGATGTGGCCAAAGAAAAGGGTCGTGGACCAGTTCCATGGTACTGGTGTGGTTACTTTCCTGACGTGGTCGACACCGTCAGCTGTAAGGCAGCTGTAGACAACCTGGAGCAGTGGAGTTGTCACTGACCTGATTATGGACAATTAGACAGGAGTGATGACGAAAGGCCTTCATACCAAACAGCCTTGCCCTGCAACACACACACACACACACACACACACACACACACAGACAAACAACTCTGACCTGCTTCACTTCCTGGGCTCAGGAGCCTGGAGTCACCGTGGATCTTCTCTTCATCGTTAGCAACAGAGAAGTTTACAGATGCGTTGAAAGGAGTTCACACACCCCCACTTTGACCCTCACCCCCAGACCCCCCCTGATGGTCCCCAAGACCCCGGGCCGTGGATCAGTTGGACCTGGACCACACAGAAAGACACTTAACTGACATTATTTCACCTTTTTTTTTTGATGTTTTACTCAGAAGAATGAACAGGTTCTCAAAGTTCAGCAGCAGCAGCAGCGGTGAACCTGTGAGATGAAGAGTGGAAAGAGCTCCAGACAGACAGCAGCTCCACTGATTCATTAACTGAACACCCCCCCATCGACTCCCCCTCGACCCCAGAACTGCTCCCCCACCTGGACACTGAGAGAACTGCAGTGAAAGTTGATGTTTGAGGACGATCCAGAAAAGGACACATTTAGTTGTTAGTTGTTGTTTATTTAGTTTGTCCTCCACGACTTAGAGACCAGCCCGACCGCAGCCGACGACGAGGACGATGGTAATCAAACCTCTGAGGAAAGAAACCAAAGGCGTTTGGATTGACCCGGAAGAGACGGCAGACTTTTGTCCTCTTAGGACTGTCCGTGCTGGAACGTTATGAGTTCTCCCTCTGACCTGGGTTCTTCTTTTCTTCTCTGTAGGAACCAGTCAAGGTCTCGGACCTCAACCCCAATGCCAAGGCATGGGCCAACCACATGTTTAACCTGGACCCCGCCGAGAGCCCTGACCCCCCCACTGCTGCCCCGCAGCCCTGGACGGACAGTTGCGACACTTCTGCCCTCCCCGGGCCACAGGGTGAGAAACTTGGATCACGTCCCGACCTGTGAAGGCGGCGGTGGTGGCCTGAAGTCCTCCTGTGGCCACTCCTTTGATCTGACAGTTCAGTCACAGTGAACTTCAAAGCCACCGACAGGTTTTAAACCTGGTCCATTCACAGGCACTGGTATGTGAATTAGTACCTCCTGTCGGCCACAGGCGGTACTGCAGGTGTGTCCTTCAGCAGAGACTGGTGCTACAGATCAAAGGCCAGACTCCAACTAGTCGCTCACAGCAGATCAAAGGACTGTCTGTCCCTCAGAGTCGGTGGAGCAGAGTCTCACGTCTGGGGACAAACAGTCTCTTCAAGGAGCAGTTGCACAGAGCTTTGAAGTCCAACACTGCTGTTGGACATCAAAGGCAACCCTTGAAATAAGTTGAGAGGATGCAAGTTGCAAACCCAAACTAACTGTGCTGCTGTGTCTCAGACGATGAAGCCGCTGAAGACCAGGCCAACAAGGAGTCAGATGAGCCCCCACCAGTTCCAGTGATGCCGGCCCCCCTGGAGGAGAAACTTGGATCACGTCCCGACCTGTGAAGGCGGCGGTGGTGGCCTGAAGTCCTCCTGTGGCCACTCCTTTGATCTGACAGTTCAGTCACAGTGAACTTCAAAGCCACCGACAGGTTTTAAACCTGGTCCATTCACAGGCACTGGTATGTGAATTAGTACCTCCTGTCGGTCACAGGCGGTACTGCAGGTGTGTCCTTCAGCAGAGACTGGTGCTACAGATCAAAGGCCAGACTCCAACTAGTCGCTCACAGCAGATCAAAGGACTGTCTGTCCCTCAGAGTCGGTGGAGCAGAGTCTCACGTCTGGGGACAAACAGTCTCTTCAAGGAGCAGTTGCACAGAGCTTTGATGTCCAACACTGCTGTTGGACATCAAAGGCAACCCTTGAAATAAGTTGAGAGGATGCAAGTTGCAAACCCAAACTAACTGTGCTGCTGTGTCTCAGACGATGAAGCCGCTGAAGACCAGGCCAACAAGGAGCCAGATGAGCCCCCACCAGTTCCAGTGATGCCGGCCCCCCTGGAGCCGGGCTTTACAGAACACCCTGAGCCGGCGCAGCCCGGACGAGCAGGTGCGTTGGTGTTCCACTGAACATCAGTTTGTTCCTCAGCTAATGCCAAGGTCCAACAACAACACAACCAGTGTAGATGTGACCAGACCTGTCACTGTAACAGTCAGCTGCACTGAACGTCCCCTGGAGACCACGGTGCTGTGACGCGATCTGACGGCTGTGTGTGTGTGTGTGAACAGGAAGTGACGTCCAACCTGAGAACCCACAGGAGGATCTGAGGGAGCACCTGAAGAAGACCCTGGAGTTCTGTCTTTCTCGGTGAGAAGGTGTCATTTCTCAGCGATGACTGTCGGGCCGACCGTCTGTGTGTCGGTTGGCGTCTGTGATCAGCCTGTCTGTGTCTGTGTCTGTGTCTGTCTCTCAGGGAGAATCTGGCCAGTGACATGTACCTCATCTCCCAGATGGACAGTGACCAGTACGTGCCAATCGTGACCGTGGCCAACCTGGACCACGTCAAGAAGCTCAGCACCGACGTGGAGCTGATCGTAGACGTTTTACGATGTGAGTAGAAAGATGGAGGGGAAGACGTCCTCCGTGGAATCCCTGGTGTGGTTGGTCGTCTGCTGCTCATGGAGTCCCCCCCCCCCACCCTCCTTCCCGAGTCCCCCCCCCCCCCCATCCTTCCCCCTTTTTTCTCCACCTGTTTCAGCTCTGCCATTGGTCCAGGTGGATGAGAAGGGGGAGAAGGTCCGTCCCAATCAGAACCGCTGCATCGTGATCCTCAGAGAGGTTCCTGAGAGCACGCCTGTCCAGGTCAGTGACTCTACTCTGGGTGTGTGGGACACAGGATGATGGACCTGATTCAAGTGTGCTTCCTTCTTTGTCCTGCAGGAGGTGGAGGCGCTCTTTAAAAGGGAGAACTTGCCCAGGTTCATCAACTGTGAATTTGCCTACAACGACAACTGGTTCATCACCTTTGAGTCGGAGGCGGACGCCCAGCAGGTGAGGGGCTCTGGTCCGGTCCGGTCCGGTCCGGTCCAGTTCCTGGCCCTGAGCTCTCACACTCCTGACATCTCTTCTGTTCTGTTCTGTTGAAGGCCCATCAGTATCTGCGGGAGGAGGTGAAGACCTTCCAAGGAAAACCGATCAAGGTGGGCTCAGAGCCGGGGCGGTCGTCGTACTCACCTGTTCTGCTGCTGCTGCTCCTTCTCCATCTTTGTGTGTTTATCTCCAGGCCAGGATCAAGGCCAAAGCCATCGCCATCAACACCTTCATGCCAAAGAACGGTTACCGCCCGGTGGAGGTGAACCCGTACGCCCCGCAGCGCTACACCTCCTACTACATCCCACCAGTCTACAGCCCCCAGCAGCAGTTCCCCCTGTACAGTCTGATTACGCCACCCGCCTGGTCCACGAGCCACGGCTTCATCGACCCAACGCTGGTGAGCCTGGGCGCAGGGGAGGTTCGGGGAGGCTACATGTTTCCTTGGACGCCGCGGCCGCTAACTGGTCCGTTGACTATGGTCACGTGACCAGACTGTGATATGTTTTATGAGTGAAACACAGTCACAGGGCGGAGCTTTGGGCGGAGTCTCTGTCCGATCTGTAAAAAAATGGAGGGATGAAGGCGAGTCATGTGACTGGAGAAGGAACAAACGTGCGTCCGTCTGTTTCCCAGGTCGCCCCCTTTCACAACAACCAGTTCATCAACGGATTCACCGCGTCACACGGCTTCAAACCGGCAACGTCGCCGCTCACTGTCAGACACTACTCTCTCAGGAACAGGTGAGTTCACCACGGGTCGTTCCGGATCCCTCCCCCTCTGTTCCACTTTTCAAAGGCTCCAGCAGGTGTCACTGTGGCGCCGACTGTACGGTCTGTCTGTCTCCGACCTCCTGCAGGAATCACAGTAAACCTCACCTGAGGCCCGGCGGCCCCTCGGCGGTGGACCGCAGCACGGGACTCCTGGACAGTCCCGGGATTTTTGCGGGCTTCCCCGGCGAGAGGCTGAACGGCATCCGGGGCAGTCCGCCCACACGCCCGCTGTCCTCGCAGCCCAGGACCAGGGTGGCCGGCAGCGCGGCCTTTGTCCGCAGAGAGACGGTGGGAACAGGGAGGGTGACGGAGAGCCAGGCGGTGGACTACTCCCTGGGCCGAGGACGGTACGGAGTTTGGATTTTGTTTATTCTGATCTTATAGGAATAATACGATAAAACAACGCCACCTACCTGTGGAGTTGTGTCACCTCAGACTGACATTCACTTTTTTTTTCTGCGTCCAGGAAAAAAAGGGAGGAAAAGTTTTCCGTGAGTATTCCTCAGTTTTTGTGTCGTGGCCCAGCTTGATTACATCACTCTTAAAGATTTGTGTTGTTGCTGTGCTTGTCCTGGATCAGCGGGTGGTGCCGCAGTCACCCCCACCTCCACCCAAGCCTCCGTCTCCCAGCTTTGAGCTGGGTCTGTCCAGCTTCCCTCCCCTGCCCGGAGCGGCCGGTCAGCTGAGGGCGGACGACGGGTCGGACGCTCGACTGGTCAATGAGCAGGTGAGGGGCGGGCCACACCCTGCGGTTCAGGCTTCTTCCACATCTGTGCTTCACCAGTCCCGCCCCCTCCGTCACCATGTCCTCGTTTTCCAGAACGCCGGTGCGGAGTCCGGTTCTGGAGGAGTTTTGTCTCCGCCTGTCCACGCAGACGCTCCTCTGTCCCCCACCTCGCCCAAGTCTGGCAGCTATCGGCCCTCACCAACGTCATCCACCTCCACCCTTAGCCCAGCCGTCTGCACGACGCTCAACACCACCGCCTCTGGCCAAGCAGGGTAAGAAACAGTGAGCTCCTCATTCCAGTGAGAATCCCTGTGTGAACTAGGGTAGCCCCCAGGGGGCAGCAGAGCAAAGAACTGCGCTCCACGATTAGTATAAATCAGCATGTTAGCCATGTTAGCCATGTTAGCGTATGAAAAACACTAAAAGTTTCATTTTGGTCAGGGAGGCAAAGGCAACAGAGCTGAAGCAGAAGGAGGCGCTGTTGTCCGTGGAGCGAGTTCCTGGTACTCTTTCCACTGCTAGCAAGTCTGTGCAGGTCAATGGCGCCGCCACGGTAAGTGTCGCTTTCCTCCTCAGACAGATGAACATCTGCTCAACGTAGCTAAACGAGTCGAGCGTCAATACTACGACCTTGCGCCGCGTTAGTAACAGTTGTCGGTTGTTTCCTGTCGCACAGGAGCTGAGGAAACCGTCGTACGCCGAGATCTGCCAGCGAGTCAAAGACGGCCCCACGTCACAGCTGATGTCGGCCACCAAGGAAGCCAAACCAGCCTGCGTTGCCCCCGTGGGTGAGGAGAGGAAGTGCCCGGATGTCTCTGCCTGTCCAACAGCTGAATCCAAGTCCTGCAGGAACCCGAGCCGCAAAGAAACGGGCCGCTGGGCCTCCACGCCTCCTTCCGTACATCCAGGGAAAAGTCACCACACTCCGCCCAAGTCTCCACAGTAGAGACCTCCCCTCCACCGCCCCTTTACCACACCCACATCCCGTCCCTGTCCCCGCGCCTCCTGTTTTTCCAGAGGAAGAAAAAAAAAAAAAAAAACTTAATTGATGCTAATGTATAAGTGTTCAAGTCTGTGTCGTGACTTTGACCAATGTCCGCTTCAAATCCACTCCGGGTTCGGAGCTAATGTCGCCCGGCAGACCCTCCACATTCCCAGCATAACCTGCGCAGACGGCGCCCCCTAATGGTTTGGTATGAACAAACCAGGGGTGACGGTGGTGTTGGACTCAGACCTGGGGTTTAGAAGGAAACTCATGCAGCAGGAACGGTCAGAGCGGGGGCGCTGGGGGGGTCTTTATTTTTTTGGTCAGTGAAAAAGGGAGAAACATGGAGCGGGACTCGGACTAGAATCAGAACCAAGACCAGGACTAGAACCAGGACTGACCCTCCACCCAGTGATTGACAAACTTGAATTTTATTTAAACTTGAAAAATGACTTTGCCTTAAATTTTGTACTGGGAAAAAAAAGGTTTTGTTTCTGCTGACACACACTCACTCACACACACACTCACACACACACTCACTCACACACACACTCACACACACTCTCACACACACACACACACACACTCACACACACGGGGAAGAAGATCCCATTCATGTTAAATGAGTGAGTCTCACGGGTGGGGGGTCATGTAGGGTCAGAGTTTGATTTTTATTTTTTTTTTAACCTTAGTTAAACCTTTTTTTTTTTCCACTTTCAAGTTCCTTCCTGGGTGGGGTCCGGGGGTCAATACTGTACTACTACTGTAGTAACCGCTCCACCTGTACAGCTGTAAATACACAGAAAACTATAAAGAGGTACCTTTAAAAAAGACCGCAGGACAGGAAGGGGTTAACAACGAGGAACTGTCCTCCGCTCTGTCCCTACAGGACCGCCGTGTCGCTGCAGCAGATTCTCTGATGGGTCTTTATTTTCATCGTTAGCTTGGTTTTGTGTCAACTGTGTTTCCATCAGCGCCCCCTCTTGATTTAACACAGTTACTGCCTGGACTGATGGAAGATGATGAGAAAGGACCGGAGGTCTGTCTCCAGAGGTTAGTCTGGAGACTCGGTAGACTAGACTGGCTCTCCTTGATCTGGTCTTCTGACCGTGACCTCTGTGGTATCCGTCTTGGCCAAGGCCGATCACGGAGTCGTCCGATTGGTCCTTTCCATGGATTTCCGATCCTTAGTTTTTCTGTGAAATATGACGTACAGATATTTGCTCTAGTGAATTTGATGCGTTGTTGGGGCGTGGCTCGGGTCGGACTGGAGTCATCGACTGACTTTTTTCTTTTTGTCTTTGACTTTTAGTTTATTCGGCACATAGAGCACGGTTGCATTTTCTGTTTTCACGGCGTTGGTGACGTTGTTTTTTAATTTTGAGCTAAGCTGCAGTCGGACATCTTGATTTGGTTTTTTTGTAAAATGTTGGAGTGTTTTAGGACTCTCTGACCCCTCCCACCTGCATGTTTGTATCTATTGACAAAGGCCCGCCCACATGACTGGGACAGGCTGTGGGTGGGTGGAGTAAATACCCGACTGTCTTCACATCACTCCTAACTTCCCGTTTGGGTGATTTCACCGTGCCGTCTTTTTTTTTTTTTTACTGTTTTGCACTTGGTAACAGGTCGTTGTCGCCCCCTTCAGTTTTTTTATATGTATGTACATTTGTTCTGTTTCTTTTTTTTTTCCTTTCTTTTTTGAGGATAATGTTCGCGTGCACTCAACAGACTTATCGATTCACTGTGGTTCAGCTCATTAACACTCGGCACGTTACGCTAACCGCTCCGGACAATCGTGGACTCCGCTGCGTCGGAGTTTGGACAGAGAATTAACGACACCTTTAACTGACGGGGAGCTGGAGTCCGTTTTGCTCGGCTCGGACCGGGACCGCGTTCCCATGGTCTCCAGATAATTTCAGTTTCTCTTGTGTCCTGATGTAAAACTGTCTAATTTGGAGAGAAAATGTAGCTAACTGAAAAATAAAGATTTAGGCACTGATGATAAACCTGTGTCTTTGTTTTTAAATGGGGGAAATACAGTGACATCTAGTGGCCGGTCCACGTCTGTCTACTTTTACTGCTTTTTTACGGCTTTACCTTTTATAGCTAACGTTTTTTACTGAAGTGTGGTGTGTTGGTCAACTTTAGGGAAAAGGTTCTCTGTTGCCTTCCAAACCGTTTAGTGAAACGGAGATGTGAACGGATGTGAACGGCTCTGCACAATGTCCCGGATGGGACCCGCAGAGAGCCGCTGTTTTGACCTGCTGCCATCTTGTGTCTCTAGTGAAAAACATCTCCAGATCAGAGGAGGAAACGTCTCAAGGTCTAACCGCAGGCTGGTCACGTGTCAGTCAGTCAACGACCACTAGATGGCAGCAGACGCTCAGTGACGCTGACTTGACCTGTTGCTCCAAATTTCTGCTTCGTGAAATCTTCATACAACGGGGACGGCGCCC
Source organism: Paraplagusia blochii (assembly GCA_016785265.1). NCBI lineage: Eukaryota > Metazoa > Chordata > Actinopteri > Pleuronectiformes > Cynoglossidae > Paraplagusia > Paraplagusia blochii. Next base: position 17,251 of record JAFBJS010014926.1, on the reverse strand, counting down.
TCTGCGGGACACTAATATAAAGACTTCTTAGGTTTTAATTACACTTTTGTCCGAACATTGTCGCCATGAGAAACGAGAGCTTGAAAATGTCTGTTTCCTTCAAAATAAAAGCACAGAACCAGTCCATCAAGTCTGACCGTCCGCTGCGTCAGTGACCCCGGTGTTGTCGGTGTGAAGACTGACCGTTGATGTCGAGTGCCACCCTCCGACCGCTTCACTCCTGGTTCCAAAAAACAGTGGACTGGTTTCATCCGAACTTGGACCGTGAAGATTCCAAAGTTTGCTGCTACAACCCCTCGAGACATACGCCCGTAGCTCCTAATGATCTTATTGTGAAAAGACCGGAAGCGGAGGTTCCGTCGCCAGATCGTGGGCAGCTTGTCGTGTGTCAGCGGAGGACGTGGAGCGCCGCTCCCGCACACACGCGCACCGACACTCGTCCCGACTCACTTTGAATGTTTTTGCCAAGGGATTTACTTTTGTCCGCGCGGAGGAGAAGAGGAAGTGACTCGGTTCCGACTGCGGCGGGATGGCGGACCGGGAGCCGGCGCCTTTTCCCGCGGAGGTCCGGGCCAAACTGGCCGAACTGGAGCTGGAGTTATCAGAGGGTGAGTCGAGCTCCAGGGAGCGCTGAGCAGCTGCAGCTGCGGCTGCGGCTGCAGCCCGGGCCCGGAGCTGCTTCGGCCGGGCTTTGAGTCCGAAAAACCCGGAGTGGTCCCGGAGAGACCACCCGTGGAGCTCCAGCCGCTGTCTTCGGCCTGACTCGAAGTGAAGTTGGACTGTAGTTGGACTGTCGTGGTGTGGTTGTAGGTTGGATTTCAGTTGTGGAGGTGGTGGAGGTGGTGGTGGTGTTTCCAGTGAGGTGTTGTTTGCTGTGGTGCAGTGTTGTTTTTCCTTCTAATGTTGTTGATTTGGGAATTCCATCCCTCTCTGGTCTCCAGCTGCTCCAGACACCACAGTATTCCCGGTGTTCCCGGTGTTCCCGGTGTTCCCGGCCTCACCTCCCTGACTGACTGTTCCTCTAACTACTTTTCCAAACAGTCCGTCACGTGCACGTGAAGTTGTGTGCGCGCAGCAGGAGAGACACTCTGCAGCTCCCGGTGGGAATGTCATCAGGAACTCTGCTCCTCCTCCTCCTCCTCCTCCTCACTGTGGGATTCTGGAAAATCCCATCAGATTCAGGCAGAAGCTCTTTCCCGTGATGCCACCATTCACTCCCAGAGTTTTCCACATTTTTCCACAAATGCGTGAATATGGGAATTATGACCGTGGTCACGGCCAGTCAGCCGTGTCCGTGTGCTCCATCACCTCCCCCTGGACAGTCTTCTCCTACTCAGGACCAGGAACAGCCTGAACCCATCTGACCATCAGACTGCGCCTCACGCATTCGTTTGGTTTTCATCAGGCAAGAAAATGTCTTGCCTGAGGACAAGTAGACTGGTCCACCGTGGACAGGTCCACTTGTCCTCAGGCAATCCCGCGTGATTCAGACAGTAGCAACAGAAGACAGGTGTGGACAGCAGACCGGACAGAACTGTGTCAGAGAAGACAAAAGTTCTACCAAGAACTGTTTCAGCTCAGAACCTCAGCCCCTCCCTCCGGTGTCATATTTCAGCTGCGTGTGTTTGGGTTGTTTCTCATACAGAAGATCGGCCATGTATGGACACAGAGGACCAGACAGACAGACAGACAGACAGAGACAGAGACAGAGACAGAGACAGACAGACAGACAGACAGTGTAGTCTATGATCAGTGTGTGTTTTCTCTTCTTCTTCTTCTTCTTCTTCTTCTTCTTCTTCTTCTTCTCAGTGAAAACATTGTTCTGTTCTGTTGTTCTGACACTGACCTGGTTCTTCACACATCATGAGGCTCAGGTGACTCTCCACCGCCCCCCAGAGGCCAGTCCAAGCCCCCTGCTGATCTGCACTTAAACCAAGTAATGAACTGGTGCGATGGCTGACTTAGTCAGAGGGGGAGTTAGTTTGTGGGTGAAATAGACTGTGAGTTAGTGGGCGAGTTAGTTTGTACCGTAGGTGAATTAGTTAAAGGGTAGTCAGTCCCTAAGTGAAACTGCAGGGTGAGTTAGTTAGAGTGTAAGTTGGTCGGTGTGTGAGTTAGTTTGTGGGGGAACTGGACAGTGAGTTAGTGTGTGAGTAGTTAGTGGTTGAGTTAGTTGGCAGGTGAATTAGTTAAAGGTTAATCATTTCATGGGTAGTGGATCTGAGAGTCTGAGTTAACTAGTTGGTTAGGGTTAGAAAGAGTCAGAGCTTGTGTGCAAGTTAGTTAGTGACTGAGTTAGTGGGTGAGTTAGCCAAGACATAAGTAAAACTATAGGTTAGCCATAGCTTAGCAACTCCTGCTCCTCCTGCTCCTCCTGCTCCTCCTGCTCCTCTCTCTGTAGTCTTCCTGGTGTTTCTCATTCAGAGTCAGTGGTTGGTAGTTCCCATCAGCTGATGAAGCTCATTGCCCTTTAGGCCCAGTGAGGGTGGGGTTAGGGTGGGGGTTTCTTGTTCTTCTCTGGTCTCCACAGGTGAAGCAGAAAATGAAAGAATGTTGCGAGAGAATAAATCACTGTGATGGAAACACACGTCCTCTCTGCACCATCAGCCACAGACATCAGTCTCCTCCTCCTCCTCCTCCTCCACCTCCACCCAGACTGCAACACCACAGTGAGCAGAGACACAACTAAAATGTCCCATAAAGGCGCCGACCAAATCGCCGTGTCCTCGTCCTCTGTGGACTCTGGCCTGAGCTACAGTCACTGGTGTTCCCTGTGGTGTTGACGTCCATCTTTGTCCCTCTGTCCCGCTCCACTCTGTGTGACTCACACATTCTTCTCAGCGAACCTCATGTCACAAGAAAAGTCTTTCACAGATGAAAACTCTGTGTTGCTCCGAGCTGGTGTGGAGTTGGGGGGTGGAGGGGGTGGAGGGGGTGGAGGTTGCTCTCCTTGTGACCAGCGTCATGTTGTTCATGTTTTCTTCTGTGTTGCTGGAAGTGACAGTTGAGTTAACAGTGTTGAACCTGCTGACGTGCCCTTGAGCCAAACCCTGACTCCTCCTACAGAGGCTGCTGTGTTCACTCACTGTTTGCTTTAGAACTGGACCGACTTCTGACTGGGACCTGGAGACAGTAACAACAGCACCCCCTGTCTGTGGACAAGGACATTCCGAGTCTCGTCTATTCCAGCTGAAGCTAGCGTTCAAACCCAATCACCGCGAACAAATACTCCTGCGCTGCTGCGCCCTCTGGTGGAGTGAGTGCAAATTAAAGTGGATTTGAAGCCTTGCTGTTTTAAGTGCAATATTGCGGTTGAGCAGGAGGGGGAGCAGTCGAGTTCCCTGCAGTGTTGCAGGAGGTTCTCTGACCAAAGCTGCAGGTTTTAGTTAACCCCCCCCTCTGTCTCTGTCTCACCCCTCTGTCTCTGTCTCACCCTTCTGTCTCTTTCTCACCCTTCTGTCTCTCTCCTGTTATTGTTCTGATCTTTGTCTTCAGCGGTCTTTTTGAAACAGAGACGTTGTGGCTGTGAAAGAACGCTGTCGTCAGCCCACAGACGTTCTGTCCTCCTGACAATGGACAGGGTCTGGGCTGAACCTCGTGAGGGCTTTATTTCCTGCTCACCTGTTGTCTGTTGTCCACACCTTCCCTTCTGTGGTCCCGCTGTAGTTCAGGTCCTGAAGTTTGGCCTGGACTCGACCACAGCTGCTCCTGGGCCGGAGCCTCAGCTGTCGCCGCGGGTTTGCCCCTGAGCAGAGCGCTGTGTCGTCCACATACCTGGAGTTCCTGCGGCGTCCTGTCACCACGCCACCTGCTGCCGGGAATAGCAGCGAGCGTCCGTCAGTGGAGTTGTTGTTGTTGTTGTTGTTGCTGCTGCTGCTATGGCAACGTAACCATTCCCTCTCTCTATGAATGGACTCTGGATCCCAGGACCAGGACGCTGGTCTCAGGTGACAGGAAGTGTCACCGTCATGTGTTAAATCCTGTCCTGCTGCGGCCACACACACACACACACACACACACACACACACACACACACGCTGATTAACTTAGAATCCAAGACTCAGTCAGTCTGTATGTGGTCAACAGAACTCCCCAGTGTCAACTCTCACTGACTGTGGCTGATTTATCAGAGCAGACACAACAACAGCAGCAGTGACGCAGACAAATGTGGACAGTTTTCTGAGGACAGGTCTGGAAGTCCTGACAGTCTTCACAGCTCCCCTCAGAGGCTTTGCAGCAGTATCCACCAGGGGGCGGCGTGTGGTGGCTCAGCGTACCGTACAGTACCGTACAGTACCGTACAGTACAGCACACGTTGTGACTGTTGTTGTTGTTCCTCTGACAGGTGACATCACTCAGAAAGGCTACGAGAAGAAACGCTCCAAGCTGATTGGTTCCCACTTCCCTCCCACAGCAGGTACGTCCTTTGACACCTGGTCCAGAACCAGGTTCCATTGTTTGGCAGGTTCTCCTCCATCTCAGACACTGATTCTGGTTCTGGTTCCTTCAGAAATGGACTCCTTCATGGCTCAGGAGAGGAGAACCGTAGCCAGCTCCTCGTCCTCGGGTCGCTACCGCCGCCGCCGCCGCCGCCCTTCTGGTTCCAGAGATGAACGTTACAGATCAGGTGTGACCCCAGTTAGTTCTATTTCTCCTGTTGGGCCCGTGTGGAACCCCAGGGTTCTGTCTTCTTGGTTCTGACCCTGTACAGCGATCGGTACCAACAGGTCAGATCTTTTGACCTGACAGAGTGATCCGATAAATAGTCAGATATCCAGAGTCACTACAGCTACTGACTCAACAGCACACTCTAGTGGACAAGATCATCATTTTTCCATCTGGTTCTTGAATTGTCTGTGGCCCATGTTGACCCACAGACGTCCACACGGAGGCGGTACAGGCAGCGTTGGCCAAACATAAGGAGAGAAAAATGGCCGTGCCCATGCCGTCTAAACGGCGGTCGCTGGTGGTGCAGACCTCCATGGACGCCTACACTCCGCCAGGTGGACACACACACACACACACACACACACACACAGAGTGACGGTCAGGCGGGCGGGCCTGGTACCTGACGTCCGTGTCTTTCTCCTCAGACTCATCTTCAGACTCAGACGGTGAAGATCAGGGTGACGGAGACGAGAGGGATGAAGGTGGAGAAGAAGATGGAGGACATAGAGGTGGGACCTCTTTCAGCCAAGAGGGCAGTGTCAGCATGGAGCACTGGATCAGCAGAGCCATGCAGGGCACCTCCTCCTCCTCCACCACCACCACCACCACCACCTCCTCTTCCACCGCCTCCTCCTCCTCCTCCTCCACCCGCAGTGGCGGGAGTGGGGTGACGGGCGGAGGAGGGCGACTGGCAGAAGTCCTGGCCCAGCGTGGTCACATCTCCACCAAGCAACACCATCAGCTGAGACGCCCACGTCAGCACCTCCACCACAACACGGGTGAGAGTCAAACTACGCCTCCCTGAGGCCGAGGTCCGAAGCCTCTGGGTGGAGTCTCTCTGCCCTTCCATCGGTTCTGTTCTCACCCCCCCTCTGGTCTCCCCCACCTCAGAGAACCACTGCGCCCCTCCTGACGTCACCGGTCTCACCAACACCACCAGCACCGTCAGGACCTCGGACACAGATGCCACCCAGACGGAGAGGGCCGCGGGGAGCGGGAACGCGGTCCAGAAGCAGACGCCTAAATATGGCAACGCGGAGCTGATGGAGACGGGAGACGGTGAGTGGTTGCAACTGGTGTGGACGTGGGTGGAGGCGACTGGTATGATTCCAAAAAGGTTCTTCTTCTGTGAAGGCTCCTGTGGTGTGTTTCTCCTCCTCACCACCAGGTGTCCCGGTGAGCAGCAGAGTGTCAGCGAAGATCCAGCAGCTGGTCAACACTCTGAAGAGGCCCAAACGGCCCCCGCTGCGAGAGTTCTTCCTCGACGACTTTGAAGAACTCCTGGAGGGTGACCACAGATTTTCTCAGTCAGCTTTGGGTGGAAGATGGAACAACAGATTAAAAAAATCCTCCTCTGTCTCCCCCGCTCTAGTCCAGCAGCCGGACCTGAACCAGCCCAAGGCCGAAGGCCCGCAGACGGGGGCCACACAGGGCGAACGGCTGGGCGTGGTCACCAACTGGCCTCCGTCCCTGGAGGCGGCCCTGCAGCGTTGGGGCACCGTCTCCCCCAAGGCCCCGTGTCTGACCTGCCTGGACACCAGTGGGAAACCTGTCCACCTGCTGACGTACGGTGAGAAGAGACCGATGGGACCAGGATCAGGGCTAGGCCCAGGCTGAGGAGAACCCCGTTAGAGAGGCCGAGGTCCAGGAAGGACGGGAATATGTCCATCCTGTCTGTTAGGAACCAGCTGATGACGAAGAACTGGACTGTCCGTCCACCACATGTCCCAGTGATATTTCTGGATGTGATGTGTGTGTTTCCAGGTAAACTATGGTCCAGGAGTGTGAAGGTGGCCTTCAACCTGCTGCACAGACTGGGAACCAAACAGGAACCGGTGATCAGGTCTGGAGACCGGGTGAGTTCTGCATAGAGACTGGGTCAAGAAGACGTGGTCAATATTCTGACTGCTGGTCTGGGTCAGCTGGTTTCCTCTGGTCACTCTGTCCACAAGGAATCTGGTCTTTTAGCTAACGTCGCTTCAGAGTCTGTCCTCTCCTGTGGTAGAGTCTGTTTATCACCAACAGAGGGAGCCATAGCCGTCATGGTTGGACTTAAACAGAACCAGCTGGACTCGCACACGTCCCACACTCTCTCCGTTTGTCTAAAAGCGTCTTGTGGTGGTGACGTCGCTTTTCAGTTGTCACCTGACTCTTCTGGTCTTGGAGGACATTGGGGGCTGAGACGGGGGTGGAGCATCCTTTGTTTTCGTGACTCAGGGCCAATCAGAACCGTCTGGTGCTTTAATCAAACGCAGACACGGAGAGAGCTGCTCTGTTGTGGTTGCTTCACGATGATGTCTTCGTCCTCACGCCTCTGAGGATTGAACCAATCATTCGGTACCGACCCACTGGGGAACTTCTCCGTCAGCTACCAACCATAACCGCTGGCTATTTTCTATGCCATGTCTCCCTCCGTCTGTAGGTGGCGCTTGTGTTTCCTAACAACGACCCAGCGGCCTTCGTGGCGGCTTTCTACGGCTGCCTCCTGGCTGAGGTCGTCCCCGTCCCCATAGAAGTCCCACTGACCAGGAAGGTGAGTGGACGCCTCACTGTTAGGCCAGCGGTGCCCCCTGCTGGAGGGGCAGAGAGAGCGTTGACAGTCTGCTGCTCTGTGTGCAGGACGCTGGCAGTCAACAGATCGGCTTCCTGCTGGGCAGCTGTGGAGTCACCGTGGCTCTGACCACTGACGTCTGCCACAAAGGTCTGCCCAGGAGCTCCACGGGGGAGATCCTCCAGTTCAGAGGTACGAGGAGAACAACGCCACCCTGGGGCTGAGTGCTGTATGTCAACTACCACACAGACAGACAGACAGACAGACAGACAGACAGTGTCAGTCCTACTGATGAGAAATCCCTGTTGGATCTTTGTCTAATGGACGTATAAATATCAGAGTGATGTTGGCTTCACCGTGTGTGTGTGTGTGTGTGTGTGTGTGAGGTTGTCTTCTCTGACTGATCAGCAGGTTCTGTCCTCACCTCCTCCTGTTGGACTCCATCAGCTCTGTCTCCTCTCTGTTCTTAAAGGGACAACAGAACATTTTAAAGCTGTTCTAATTATGATGTGGTGATGACATACAGCACTAGCGCCCTCTGGTGGAAACAAAGAGGCAGAAGACAAAGAAAAACCAGTGCTCCGACCACTGAGTGACCACTGGAGTGGAGACGCTCTTGACTCTGGTCTGTGTCCAGGTTGGCCCAAGATCCTGTGGTTCGTCACAGAGTCCAAACATCTGTCCAGACCTCCACGAGACTGGTCCCCACACATCAAGGAGGCCAACACAGAGACGGCTTACATTGAGGTGACACACACACACACACACACACACACACAGAGTGAGGTTGGACTTCTTTCCAACCCTAACCCTGTTTTTCTGGTCTGAGTGAATGGAAATCAAGATCCATGATGTTATAGTAGAACCTGATCAGAACTGAAGGGAGACATCAGTCCAACATCAGTCCAACATCAGTCTAACATCAGTCCAACATCAGTCCAACATCAGTCCAACATCAGTCCAACATCAGTCCAACATCAGTCCAATCATCCACATCTGTGATTGGCTGGTGACTCCCTCTGGGTGTGTCTGTGTCTTTAGTATAAGACGTGTAAGGACGGCAGTGTCCTCGGCGTGACCGTGACCAGGGCAGCGATGCTGTCTCACTGCCAGGCCCTCACACAGCTGTGTTGTTACACAGAAGGTAAAGCACACACACACACACACACACACACACACACACACACACACTGTCAGACTGAAGTCCTGTCTGATGTCTCCTTCCTCCTGCAGCTGAGACCATAGTGAATGTCTTAGACTTCAAAAAGGACGTGGGACTGTGGCATGCCGTGCAGACCGTGAGTAACGACCACCACCAGATGGGGCTGATGAGTCAAGCTCAAGTCTGGGGCGCAGACACCGGGTCCAGATCTGGGGTCAGAAAGTTGTGGACTGTCTTTTTAAACTCCCTCTGAAAATTCTCTTTGGTTTTGATGGAACTTGAAGACATGGAAGTTCAACTGGGACTTTCACCCTGTGGAGTTAAAGACTGTTGTTGTCCAACTTCTGGCTCTAGTACCGACCGTGTGTACGCACCTGACTCTAGACACAGTGAAGAAAACCGCTGACCTGTGTGTGTGTGTGTGTGTGTGTGTGTGTGTGTGTGTGTGTGTGTGTCTCAGAGTGTGATGAACATGATGCATGTCATCAGTGTTCCCTACGCCCTGATGAAGGTCAACCCTCTGTCCTGGATCCAGAAGGTCTGCCAGTTCAAAGGTGAAGTCAAATCTCCTGGGGTCTGGACCTGGGTCTGGACCTGGGTCTGGACCTGGGTCTGGACCTGGCTCTAGGGCAGGTGTGGGCAAACGTTCTGACTCATGGGCCACATTCGCTCCTAAAACTTGAGCAGAAAGATGGATCCTTGGTTTGAACTGAGATAAACGGCAGGTTAAAGTCGTGTAAAAAGTCTAACACCTGAAATCCTACATTTCTAATACCCTTCATGGCGCCATCTACTGGGGAAACACATCATTGCAGGGAAAAGGCAGAAATATAATGATAGTATAGATAAATTATTTAATTTGGATAAGGTTGATGATTTTGCCCATGCCTGGTCTAGGGTCTAGGTCTGGACCTTGGTCTGACAGTCAATAGTCTGACTTATTTACTTACTCATTCTTTTTGTCACAGTCCGACAGTGTTCCACCAGCAGGTGGCATTAAAGAGCTGCTTTGATTTCTGTTATGTCATTAACGGTTAGTGTGTGTGTGTGTGTGTGTCCGTCCAGCTAAAGTGGCCTGTGTGAAGTCTCGGGACATGCACTGGGCTCTGGTGGCCCATCGGGACCAGAGGGACATCAACCTGAGCTCTCTGAGGATGCTGGTGGTGGCTGATGGTTCAAATCCCTGTAAGAACACACACACACACACACACACACACACACACACACACCTAGAGCTGCTCTAACTCCTCCCCTCTGCGTCTGTCCCCTCAGGGTCCGTCTCTTCCTGCGATGCTTTTGTCAACGTGTTCCAGTCCAAAGGTCTGAGGTCCGAGGTGGTCTGTCCCTGTGTCAGCAGCTCTGAGGCCCTGACTGTGGCTCTGAGGAGGTGGGCGGGGCCTCCACAAACTGTTCCCAGGACACTTGTGACTGGACTGGAACAGCCTTGAATTGAGTGGACCAGACCAGACTAGAAAGGACTTGACTGGAGCTTAGTGGACTGGGTTGGACCAGAGCAGACCGCACTGGACTGGACTGGACTGGACTGGACTGGACTGGACCGTAATGGCCAAGATCGTCTAAACACATTTGCAGACTTAAAATAGATTTTTAAAGTTCTTCAGAATTTGGCTCCAGGACCTTTGACCGAGTTCTTCAGCCAAAGAGAAAGCTCTGAGCGTGGGTCAGTGAGGAGGAGCCTGGAGCTCAGTACCAGACCCTGTTGAAGAACTACAACTATATATAGTTTATAGTAAAAAAAGTTCTGACGCTGTCATTTTTACCCACCTGTGTTTTTAATCTCTCATTTCTCTAACCTCTTCACTGCCCCCTGCAGGCCACTGACAGAGGAATCGGTCGCCCCCAGTCGCAGCGTGTTGTCCATGCAGAGTCTGAGTCACGGCGTGATCCGGGAGGACACGGAGGACAAGCTTTCTGTCCTCACGCTGCAGGACGTGGGATCCGTCATGCCTGGAGGTGAGTATGGACCTGGTCCCGACCCAGGGACTGGTCTGGGACTTTGGTCTCTGTTGAGCTATCAGCTAACGTTAACCTTCTTGTGAGTTTTTTCTAGGCTAACGCTGAGCTTGTGTTTCTCCTCCTCCTCCTCCTCCTCCTCCTCCTCCTGCAGCTGTGATGTGTGTGGTCAGACCTGAAGGAGCTCCGTTCCTCTGTAGGAGCGATGAGGTCGGGGAGCTGTGTGTGGGTTCTATGGCCTGTGGATCTACGTACTACGGCCTCGCTGGGATGACCAAGAACACCTTTGAGGTCTCTCCTCTGTCCTCCTCCCTCTTCCTCTCTCCTCTGTCCTCCTCCCTCTTCCTCTCTCCTCTGTCCTCCTCCCTCTTCCTCTCTCCTCTGTCCTCCTCCCTCTCCTTCTCTCCTCTGTCCTCCTCCCTCTTCCTCTCTCCTCTGTCCTCCTCCCTCTTCCTCTCTCCTCTGTCCTCCTCCCTCTCCCTCTCTCCTCTGTCCTCCTCCCTCTTCCTCTCTCCTCTGTCCTCCTCCCTCTCCCTCTCTCCTCTGTCCTCCCACTCCTCAGGATCTCTTCTGTTCTTCCTGACAGGTCTTCCCCCTGTGGGAGGACGGCGCCCCCTACAGGGACCTCCCCTTCACCAGGAGCGGTCTGCTGGGCTTCATCAGACCCTCAGGTCTGGTCTTTGTGGTGGGGAGGGTGGAGGCCCTGATGGTGGTGGGTGGTCGTCGGTTCAACTCCGACGACGTGGTGGCCACCGCGTTGGCCGTGGAGCCGATGAAGTTTGTCTACAGGGGCAGGTGGGTGTCGGCCGTGACCTCACTTCCTGGCTAACTGTTAGCTGCAGGCTAGCTGACGGCCACCGTGTGTGTGTGAGCAGGATAGCGGTGTTCTCCATCAGTGTGCTCCATGACGACAGGATGGTGGTGGTGGCGGAGCAGCGTCCTGACTCCACCGAGGAGGACAGTTTCCAGTGGATGAGCCGAGTCCTGCAGGTGGGTCACCACCTCCGACCCTGGCCCTCCACCCTCACGCTTCGACCCGTTTGACATCAAACTGTGTTCTCACCCCTGCAGGCCATAGACAGCATCCACCAGGTGGCGCTGTACTGCCTGGCCCTGGTTCCCTCCAACACTCTGCCAAAGACCCCACTGGGCGGAATCCACCTGTCGGAGACCAAGCAGCTCTTCCTGGAGGGGGCGCTGCACCCCTGCAACGTGCTCCTGTGTCCACACACCTGCGTCACCAACCTGCCCCGCCCCCGTCAGAAGCAGCCAGGTGCAGAGTCAGCGCTCCTCACTCCACCTGCCTCCACCTGCCTCCTTTTTACCCTGTGGTCGTGGTCGTTTCTCCTTGATGTTCTCCTCAGTTCTGATTGGTCCACGTTTTAAATCCGTATCCCCATCAGCCTATCGAGATTGTCTTTTGGCTGGGGCTGTGGTTGGAGCGCCTCCTCCTTACTCCTCCTTACTCCTCCTCTCCTCTGGTCTGTTCTGACTCAGAGATCGGCCCGGCGTCTGTGATGGTGGGGAACCTGGTGTCGGGGAAGAGAATCGCTCAGGCCAGCGGCAGAGATCTGGGTCAGATGGAAGACAACCATCAGGCAAGGGAGGCTTGGGTGTTGGTGTTGGTGGAGGAGATGGTTCCACATGTTGCTGTGGACCAGCAAAGAAAATCCACTTGGAACTAAGACCTTGTAGCCGTGGAGACCAGCTGTTAACCTGGACCTGTGTGTGTGTGTGTGTGTGTGTGTGTGTGTGTGTGTGTGTGTGTGTCCTCCAGTTCCTCTTCCTGTCTGAGGTTCTACAGTGGAGAGCTCAGACCACTCCAGACCACGTCCTGTTCACTCTCCTCAACTCCAGAGTAAGAGCTCACATATAAACATCCATCCATACATATATACTGTATATTCTTCTTCTTCTTCTTCTCCTTCTTCTCCTTCTTCTCCTTCTTCTCCTTCTCCTTCTTCTTCTTCTTCTTCTCCTTCTTCTTCTTCTTCTTCTTCTTCTCCTTCTTCTTCTCCTTCTTCTCCTTCTTCTCCTTCTTCTCCTTCTTCTTCTTCTTCTTCTTCTTCTCCTTCTTCACCTTCTTCTCCTTCTCTTTTCGGCTTATCTCATTTTTCAGGGGTTGCCACAGGGAGTCAATAATTTCCATCTCACCTTGTCCTCCACATCCTCAACTCCATGAGTATCTGTACAAATATAAACTGAACGACCGACTGTCAGTGACCGACTGTCAGTGACCGACTGTCAGTGACCGACTACTGTCCACCAAATGTGATAAAAATCGAATTGGATCTCATTTGTTTGTGTGCCTGCCTGCCTGTCTTTGTGTGACCTCTAGGGGGCGATAGCCAGCTCACTCACCTGTGTCCAGCTTCACAAACGAGCAGAGAAAATTGCTGCCATGTTGGCAGAACGAGGCCATCTACAGGACGGAGAGCACATTGCTCTGGTCTACCCTCCAGGTACTGACTTGGTTGCTGTCCATCCACCTCCACCCCCGCCCCCACCCACTCCTCCAGTGTCTCACATATTACATGTGCCCCCACCCTCCCACCTCCCCAGGTATGGACCTGATCGCAGCCTTCTACGGCTGCCTTTACGCCGGCTCCGTGCCCGTGGCGGTGCGACCTCCTCACCATCAGAACATCTCCACCACGCTGCCCACCGTGAAGATGATCGTGGAGGTAGCTGTCTGTTAGCTGTGTTCACGGCTGCCCTGGTTCAGCAGCACCGTCCACCCCTGGCTCTTTTGTCCTGTGGGACTGGTGTTTCCACAGTTGTCTCACAGTGAGGACGGGTGACCTCCTCACTGTCCTCACTGAGGAGGTTGACGTCATTTTAACGTTCAGCTTCTCTCCACTGAGACATTGTCTCCTGACTTCCTTCTTTGGAAGGATTAGTATTTGATGGGTGAAGGTCTGGGTTCAGGGTCTGACTCTTGTCTCTGTGGACGGACCCTCCAGACTGTGGACGTGTGTGTGTGTTGCAGGTCAGCCGTTCCGTCTGTGTGATGACCTCACAGATGATCTCAAAGCTGCTCAGGTCCAAAGAAGCTGCAGCTGCCGTCGACATCCGGACGTGGCCCCCTGTCCTGGAGACTGGTAAATTCACACAGACACCAGCAGGGGGCGTCCACACCACACTTTGGACCTCATGGATCATCTTGAACATACTGGATATGTAACAACATATATTTCCACTGTCCCTGGTCAACTGTCCCTTATCTTCCGACTCTGTTCTACAGTCCTTGGTCCTCTGTCCCTGGTCTACTGTCTCTGGTCTAACTCAGACCTGGGTTTTTTTTGGTTTTACTCAGATGATTTACCAAAGAAGAAGCCTCCTCCCCTCTACAAACCGTCCAACCCTGACACCATGGCCTACCTGGACTTTAGTGTCTCCACCACAGGCATGCTCGCTGGAGTCAAGGTACGCGCAGAGCCACAATCACACCACCAGGGGGTGCTATCTGATAGATAGACTGATGTTGCTGTAGACGTCATTGGCTGCTTTGTCTTTTCTAAGACTTTGCTCCATGTCTCTGCTCACTTATTCACGTCCTGACAGTCAGAGACCAGGTGTTTTGTTTTTTTCCTGGTTTTCCTTCTCTTTCTGACTGGGTTCTCTTTTGACTGAGGGTGTGATTCTGTGCCTCTCCTGCAGATGTCTCACTCCGCCGCCAGCGCCTTCTGTCGCTCCATCAAACTGCAGTGTGAGCTCTACCCATCCAGAGAGGTGGCCATCTGCTTGGATCCCTACTGTGGTCTGGGCTTCGTCCTCTGGTGCCTCTGCAGGTGAGCGCTGGCTATTACACTGGTACAGAACACTCGTCAGCGGACGGGCGCGGGTCGCTCAGGAAATCGAGAAAGGTCCCCAGGTTCTCTCTCGCTCTTCCTCTCTGCAGCGTCTACTCGGGTCATCAGTCCATCCTCATCCCTCCGGCCGAGCTGGAGTCCAACCTGTCTCTGTGGCTGTCCGCCGTCAGTCAGTACCGAGTCCGAGACACGTTCTGCTCGTACAGCGTCATGGAGCTCTGCACCCGAGGCCTGGGTCTGCAGACCGACTCTCTCAAGGTGAGAGGATGGCATCTGTGAGAAGGTCGGTACCAGGTTTCATCACCCTGCCTGTTTTTTTCAGTCCCGGGGCTTGGACCTGTCCCGCGTGAGGACCTGCGTGGTTGTAGCCGAGGAGCGACCAAGGATCGCCTTGACCCAGTCCTTCTCCAAACTCTTCAAGGACCTGGGACTCCACCCTCGGGCGGTCAGCACTGCGTTTGGCTGCAGGGTCAACTTGGCCGTCTGTCTGCAGGTCTGTCTTGTCAAAGATTAACAAGCTCAGTAGCTCCCTCTGCTGGCACCGTCATTACCACAATGGTCAGTCTCTGGTCCACTACTGCCTCGTGGATGAGTTCTAACGAGTTCCACTGTGACTTTACTGTTTGAAATCCTTTGTTCAGATGTCAGTAGTTCGATTCCCAGAAGAACTGCAGAGTTGATGACGTTCAAGAACCTGCTGCTCTGCCAGAAATGGGACAGTGGTGGACATGGGGGAGGGACATGGTGGGGGTTGAGATTGAACAGTAACTCTGTGAAATACGTTTCTTGAAACAAAAAGACTAAGAACCAAACAAAAAACTGAAAAAAAACTAAAGTACCACCCACACAGGGCCACAGGCTGACTCTGGGGGCCCCATCACCCAGAGTCCCCTGAGAGATGATGGTCGAGGACATTGTTGTGGACACAGTCCTTGTCATAGTGGTGTTGGTGGACATGGGACTCATTCTTCTTTGGCTGTTGTTTGGTAGGGGACATCTGGACCTGACCCCACCACCGTCTTCGTGGACATGAGAGCCCTACGTCACGACAGGTCAGAATAATCTGTTGGTTCTCAGTACTTCAGGGGCGCCCCCTGCTGGCTAAGTGTCAGAACAGCAGTGAAGTGTCCCTCTGTTGTTCTCCCTCAGAGTCCGACTGGTGGAGCGAGGATCTCCACACAGCCTGCCACTGATGGAGTCTGGGAAGGTGGGTGTCGGACCTTTGGTCTGTGCTTTTTGTCCCGTGCGCTGACTGTAGCCTCAGACACTCGTGGTTCTTCTCAGATTCTCCCTGGAGTCAGAATCATCATCGCCAACCCAGAGACCAAAGGACCTATGGGAGAGTCCCACCTGGGAGAGGTGAGCAACCACAGCGCCGTCTGCTGGTCGCCATGGTTGTCTGTGAAGGCGGTGTTGATTGGTTGACTCTGTCCCAGATCTGGGTCCACAGCGGTCATAACTCCAGCGGTTACTTCAGCGTGTACGGAGACGAGCCGCTCCAGTCCGACCACTTCCACTCCAGGCTCAGTTTCGGGGACACGCAGACGGTCTGGGCCAGGACCGGATACCTGGGTTTCCTGCGTCGGACGGAACTCACCGACGCCAGCGGAGGTCAGTACCAGCCTGACGTGGTTGGGCTGAGGTTTTTTTTTTTTTTTTATCAGCTAACCTCGGCTGATAATTGTGCGTGTGCACTTGCAGGGCGCCACGATGCTCTGTACGTGGTCGGAGCCCTGGAGGAAGCCCTGGAGCTCAGAGGGATGAGGTACCATCCGATCGACATCGAGACCTCAGTCATCAGGACGCACAAGAGCATCACTGAGTGGTGGGAGGCTGCGACTTCACGGCGCCCTCAGGTGTTCGGTCGGAGACTCTCGCGCTCACGTTGTGCTTGTGTGTGGTTTCAGCGCTGTGTTCACGTGGACCAACCTGCTGGTGGTGGTGGTGGAACTGGACGGTTCAGAACATGAGGCTCTGGACCTGGTCCCTCTGGTCACCAACGTGGTTCTGGAGGAGCATTACCTGATCGTGGGCGTGGTGGTGGTGGTGGACATTGGCGTGATACCCATCAACTCTCGCGGAGAAAAACAGCGCATGCACCTGCGGGACGGCTTTCTGGCCGACCAGCTGGACCCCATATATGTTGCCTACAACATGTAGCGCCCCACACTGGCAGTGATGGGCATAATGTTCAACTATTCAGGTGAAATAACTGAAGGCTCACGGCTCAGACAGCAGAGACGTCTTCAGCTGAGGTTCAGTACCAGGTGGATGGGACATTTTTGTCCTTATTAACAAAAGACAGAGTCTGTGGAAGGAGAAGAAAATCTATGAGACGTCATCGATGTAGAAAGGATTCTGTCTTTCAACAGAAGCTGTGATCCAATCCTTCAATGCAGGACCTGTCCACCAGGTGGGGTGGAGTGGGGACAGGCCAGCATGCACTCTTGATTTGATTGATCAGGTCCACAGGTGTTCGTCCATCTGTACAAACACAACGGGAGCTTTGTATCATGTAAGTATGTAAAAAAAAAAAAAAGAAAACGTAATTTATTTTGTCAGTAACTTGAACGTTTATGGAAAAGCCTTTGGGAAAGTTTCAGTCTGGAGTCTTTGATAATATATTTAAGGATTTGAGGAATGAGGCAGGATGGAAAGATGATGATGATGATGATGATGCTGTTCCAGACTGACTTGGTCTCAGAAGTTAAAAAACTGTTTGGACTGTTGTCCTTCACACACACATGTTTTTAAACCATTTTATACTTTTGTTCCTCACTCTTTCTTCAACTTCAACATCAGACACATGTTGTTGTTGTTGTTGTTGTTGTTGTTGTTGTCCTCAGTCGAGGACATGTTTTTCCTGTTGACACCAACCAAGTTTTGGTGCAGTTATTATTATTTTTTTTTTTTTATGTGTGGAAACATTTTAATAAAACGTGTGGAATAAAGTTTGTGTCGTTGCTGTTCGTTCTTGTCTTTTTGACACAAAGTTTACTTTAACTCAACTTTTACTGAACATTTGGGGAAAAAAAATCCATCGACGTCCATGAAGTTGTTTCATCATCAATGTGTCAGTTTATC
>JAFBJS010014908.1:10576-20625 GCA_016785265.1 Paraplagusia blochii | reverse complement strand
CATGGAAACTGCCACCCTTGCAAACCCTGTTATAGATGAGTTGAAGGATGGATGGATGGCTTTGACATCATACAAAAAAAAGGGTTAGAAGAATGAGGGGAAAAAAATCTGCATTCTTAAACAACAGGACCAAAATCCACTAATCAATGCTTCTGATTCATTAACATAACTAACACACTCTCGCCACATAAAACCCAGTACATCAAAGTGGAGCCCACTCACCGCCCAACTGTAAAATCCCCTTATATTTCAAAGTGCTCGTGAGTTTATGTCCTATCTCACACTTCTGACTCTGATCAAACAGCTTTCGTGATTGTGCCTTGTGTTGCTCTCTGGACTCATCGTTGCTAATAACAAGTCCCCCTCTAACCCTCCTTCACCCCTCCAACATTTTTTTTTTTCTGTTCTTCTCTATAGCGCAAATTATTATTTATTTATTTTTTTTTTTAAAAAAAAGGACATCCAAGTCTAAGCATTTATTCAGATCTAGTGGCCTGTAAAAGGAGCAGACACATGCAGCTCTTTTGTCTTATTAAAGAAGAACAGAGAAGACTGTATCCGTCTAACGGAGATGAGTCTGAAGTGTTCTCACAAGACCCTGTGGATACCCCTCGATCCTGTAATGGGGCTCAGGGGTTTTGTCATTCATGATATATATCAAATTAATTGTCACTTGGAAGGAAAACATAGAGTCCCGAGACAAACCCACACATCATTTTCATGTTCAGAGTGAAGGTTGATGGGAACTTCAGTCAGATTTGATCAAACTTACTACCATTTCAGCAACTCATCAACTCTTTATAGTTTAGAATATACCATGCTCAGTGGCACAGTGGTAGGGTCATTCCGTTCCACGATGAAGGTTCTGAGTTTGGTTCTATCTCATTTTAAATCCCATGTTAGATTACGCAAGTGTTTCTCAAAGTGTGGGGCGGGCCTCCCTGGGGGGGCGTGGTGTGATGCTGAGGGGGGCGCGTGTGACCCTGGGGAACATGCTTTTTTCCGCCGTACTACAATAAAGTGTAATTGCACATCCTTGTGAGTTGAACTATATCTCTTTATTTATTGTATTATTATTTAATGTTATGCAGAGGTGTACCTAGAACTATTTTATAGACAAATGCTATTATTTATAGATTACGCCAGTAAGGGCATCTGATGTGATACAGACACAAAACAGTTTTCAGTCATAACAACATTGTTCAGCTGTGACACATAGGATACAAAACAATACACTAACTTTTTTCAGTTCACTCCTCTTCCACAAATTCATTTAATTTTTCATCTTCAGTGAGTTTATAAGTTTGACCATTTATTGGAATCAGTCTGGCTGCTGCTCCTTAGTTGTTCAGCGGTGATTTCGACCTTTAGTTTGAAATCTACTTTATAAGATTGTCTCTTAACCAGAGTCCATATACCCAGACCATTACATTACATTAAATCTCAGTATATATTACTGTGCACTGTTAAAACATCTAGACTACAGTAGCCGTGATGCTCACACAATCCATCTAGTGGTGTTAAACGTTTGACAGATTTATTTTTTTATTTTTTTTTTTAACAGTGTTTAAAAACTTTGTCTTAAAGTCTAGAATTTATGGTAATTCTAGAAAAAAGAAATTTTTTTTAATTTCAGGAAATTCCAATTTGGTTTACCATTGCACTACTAAAGCATGATGATGATGATGATGATGATGATGATGATGATGATGATGATTATTATTATTATTATTATTATATAATCCATATAATATAATACAAAAAAGATTTATTTCATAAAATAATATCTTATTATATTTGTTTACCCTGTAAGTGCATTTTTTCTTTTTTTTTGCATTTTAACATCTGGCCTGAGGTCAGCTCTGGTTAAGTGGTAAAAATGCAAATTGGTAGGAAAGGAAGGAAAGCAAACTCCTTGTCATTGTGACATTGTGATCAACACCACTGAACACAACGTGATGTGACCTCTGCATTTAACCCATCACCAAAGTGAACATCAGGTGAGCAGTGTGTGAGGACAGTGCAATGCTAAGTGTGCCCCAGTGGTAACTTGGTAGCTGGTGGATTCAAAACCTTGCACCCCTCCAGACCCATGTCTGGTTTATTAACCACTATCACAACTATCACCTGGGCCACCAATGCCAAATAAGCCGCCAGACAGAAATCGAACATACTCTCACATAGCATTGATTGAATTATAACTGCATGTTTTACTAGGGTGTAACCATCAGCATAAGCCATTGTCATAGTTTCATGAACACAAACAGCCTCACTTAAAGCCTTCGACATGTTTGGCGGGATGTTGACCATGTGTACATAGACGTTAGGTTTAATTAAGCGCGGGAAGGCCTACCCATTCACACCATCTGGACCATAATTAGGCCTCAGTAGCTACGGCCAACACAGCATTGTAATGTGTCACGTGTCCCCAGCCAGATTGGAAGCAGTGACCTTTCCTCATGAACCCACACTGCCCCGACACACTGTCCTCAAAAAAAAAAAAAAAAAACCCACCTCTCGGGAGCACCTTGAAACAAATGGGGCTTCACTGGTCTGTTTCTGGCTGCAGGTGTCTGTGTAAACTCATACTTTGATAAAAGGGAAGAAGACACCGATAAAAACCAGCCAGCATTCAGGACAATTACATGTTTCATTAAGAGTAGTCTAAATAAAATACCCAAGACGTGACGCAAACTGTGGTGTGTGGATGTGAAATAAATCCCATTGTAACCATAATCTGGTAATTACTAACAATAATAACAGCATTGAAGGCCAGTGTTTTCTGCGAAGAACTCTACAGAGGATAATAAAGAGAAACAAAACACTGCATACCGAGATTATATCAATGCGCAAATATTTTATATGAAACAACCTGAGAAATTGATTAACTTTGGACACTTAAAAGTCAGTATTCTACAGGATAGCAGAGAATTGCAAAGCAGATTTAAGGAATACTAAATACTGTAACTTTTTTTTTTTTTTGCATTATTATATTAGAGAGAATTCCTGGCCTGACTTGAAGTTAAAACTGTTAAACTTTGCTTTAACTATTAGATGACCATGGGCAGGCTTTCTGGCAACCCAAACTGAAAGTCTAAATCATTGCATTAATATATTTTAATTCAATAGGAATACTTAACACTCAACACAGCAATAATCCGCTGCATATTTTACTACCATTGCACTCTCTATTAGGAATATACCGGTAATTAAATACTCAAAACTATATTCCATTTAATCCAGTAGCAGCCCATGCCTTGCCTTAGTAAAGAGGGTGTACTGAAATTGATACTGGCATTGGTCTAAACTGTGATTTCCCGCCACCGGATCAATAAAGTATATTGATCTATCAATCTATATGTGGTGCCTAGAGGCAATGTTTCTGTCATTGGTGTGGAACTCGAGGGTCATCTCCTGGGAAATATCAAGACTCCAGGTAAGGTGGTTAGCTCCTTCCTGTGGGTTCACCACCTGGAGGGAGGGAGGATTGAGGGGCTGGTCCGGTGCAGTGTAATCTGCGTGGCGGTCAGGGAGACTTCTGCTTACAAACCTGATATGAAGATGAAGATGGATGGATAAATGAATGGATATCTAGATGTATCATATAGCAGTATTGCTATCAGACTTTATAAAATAGTATAAAGACATCCATGATCTTTATCTAGTATCAGTTTTCTTCTTAGATTTATTGCTATGGTAAATGGAAATACAATGTATTTGTACACCAGCTATTGTCTAAAATAATAGATCAATCAGGTGTGGAAGCCAGAGCCAGTTGTTGCCATACAAACTGAAGTGCATGGCTACATCCTGGACAGTTCTCCAGACAACTTTTGATCGCAGGGCCACAGAAAATGTCATGTCAAACAACCAGTGATTGATCCAGGATTGTGAGAGACAACCTGAGTCCATTTGACTTTAAGCATCATAGACTTCACCAATATGTTCGGCAGATCTACGGAGCAGATAGCCATTAATCCAGATCCATTTGTTTTGGAACATTTCTATAGTATTTTTATTGTGTTCTGGACATTTTTTTTTTTCATTATTTATTTAACTAGTAAAACTGAAGTACTTTTTTATCCCTTCATGGCCCAGTTCAAAATGACCTATGGACCAGCATCAGTTACCACACACCTGATCTATGATACGTACAAAGTAACAGATCGTTTTCAATAGTATTTTTGCAAAGATGTTTTTTTTTTTTGCTGCTTTAGTACATTTTTTTTGTTGTCCTTTTGTAATATTTTGTAAGCTTTTACTGTAGTGCCGTGTTGCTATATTGCTGTGTTGCTGTGATAGGTTAACAGCCTGTTGTTCACCTTATAAAAACCTCAGGGCTGCAAACAAAGTGTCTGGTTTATTAAGGACTTGTTTGCAGTATTTTGTAAGAAAACTTTGCTTATATATGTGTATATATATATATATATATATATATATATATATATATATACAATAGAGGAAAGGAGAAATGAAAACAGACTTCATGTGACTTCATCTCTGTGGGCCAGAACCATAGTCCTGTGCTTTCAAAGATGCGGTTCATTTCTCTGTGGTGTTTGAAGTTACAGCCAAAAGAAACATTTGGCAAAGACGAAACAAAATATCAGGATACACGAAGTACAGCAGATGTGTGATGTGATGTGCCCCCAATACTTCACTTTGTGTGTGTTTGTTTGTTTGTCTTTTTTAGATTTTTGTGTGTTACCTGTTCTTTGGAAACTAGATCAATTATCCATTACCTCAGAGAAAAATATATATTTTTTTAATTTCTGGTTTTGATATATATATATATATGTATATATGTATATATATGTATAAGTATAATATATATCGTTTAGAAATATTTACTAGACATCCAATTTATTGAATAAAGATAAAACTGTTAATAGTCTATAAGGACCTTTTTTTCTGGTGATGTGTATCAAGGCTCAAGGCTGTTTACTAGTAAATTACCTTTAATTTTAACTATTTAAAACATTACCTGAAATTGTTATCAGTTTATTTACAAAATGCAGATTTAATCTATTTTTTTTTTTTTTCACTTTGAAATTAAGATTCAAAATATACGATCTTAAACAACTTCTATGAATATAAAGTAAAAGCTCGCACAGTTTGATTGACAGTTGCTATACTGTCTCAGGGGGTCTATATAAACATGTGATGTGAAAACAGTAACATTTAGACTAATAAGTTACATCATATTTGCTTGAATCCTCATCCTTATTGTTGTTCAGTAGGTCCAAGGCGAATCGTGTGACTGTGAGAAGCACTGTAATTTATATAACTGAATTATGAATACGTTCTTGTGACAGATATTTAAAGAAATACAGAAAAACGCAGAGATTGTACAGTATCTAATGAATTCAATGATTCATTCAACCTGCCTTAATATTGAAATATTAGCAGCTGTTGGTTCCTAAGTGTTGTCTGAGAGCTTCCTAATTGATTATACGCTTCCCAATCACTTACCTGGAGGCAGCAGAAAGTCAATATGGAGACACTGTCAGTGTTCAGGGTTGAGGTGAATTGGTGAAGTGCCAGGAGAAATGGACATGTTAATGATTTCCCAAAGAAAAGGTCTCTCAGTAGCCGAGATGCTTGGGAACCTTATCTTCAGCAGGCATGCTGTTGGTGCAAACTGTACAGGTGCAATGGAAAGCACAACTTTTTTTTTTCTTTTTTATGTCTATTAACCCCAACTTTTAAGCTTTTTTTTCTCCGTATTTTATGAATAGTCACCACTATAATGAGGAGCTTTTCGTTGATCTGACTTCATCAACAGAATATTTTGAGAGCTGAAATGAAAATTCATTTTTTAATAAAGTTAAAAAGTTTAATAACTTTTTTTGTAACCTATATTTTAAAATGTGTCAAAAGTGTTTGGATAATAATGGTGTTTAATGAGTATTAATGGTAGCAGTAGTGGCCTAGTGGTTAAGGAAGCCAATTTGGGTCCCGAGGCTTCAGGGCAACCTGACCCACATAACTTTCATAGTTCACCAGCTACTGGAGGATGCTTAAAAGTAATTTGTATCTTGTTTATATCTTAGTGCAACATTTAAAAACAGAATAAATGGAAATACTACTACTACTACTACTACTACTACTACTACTACTACTACTACTACTACTACTGCTAATAATAATAATAATAATAATAATAATAATAATAATAATAACAAACAAATAAACAACATTTTGGTCATTGTGTGTTGACTTTAGGGGATCCTTATATACTGTACAACTGTGTCCTTCATTGAGGCTAATGAATAAGCTATAATGAAAGGCACAACATTCATTAAGGAAAAGTAAAGATAGCACCATTTGAATTTTTGTTCATGGTTTTTCATGCACATGCATGTGATGGGGTAATCTTCAACAATATTATACATTTAAAAGCATTAGGTACATGCTTTAATCCAATGGAAAAGTTAATAAAATAAAATAAAATGTTAATAAAGAAAAACTAAAAAGTAAAGTAAAACAGCATAATGATAAGAGAAGTGAGTGAGTGTAAAACATTAGTTAGTTGTTAAGATGGCACCAGCTGCCCCTTCGACCCCGCAACGGACAAGCAGGATTGATGAATAAAATACCATAGGTTTTTGGAGGTAAGGTCCCTAATAATTAGCAATATTTTAGGGTTAATATACTTTGTCAACATAAAGCCTATGAAAAAAATACTCAAACGTGTCTGTCATCAATAAATATTCAATAGTTAACGCATGATAGCCCAGAGTGTATTGGAGGAAACTGCAGGACATACCAAACCTGCGTTTTGCTGCGGCATTAACAGCCAGATTATTAGAATTCAATGGGCATTTGTTAATGTTTCAAGGACATTTCACACCAGACTTGTGGTATATTGTGTTTCTATAATTACATTCAGATTTTGTCAGTTTAAATGACACCCTCACATCAGCTATTCTAGTCACTGATGCTTTTTAAACTGGTAAAAAAAAAAAAAAAACCCTCTTCTATTAAAATACTAGCTTCCTACACCAGCCCTGTTCTTGGTGCTTCAACTAATTACCCAGGGCTATTGTTCGCTCTGTGCTGCAGCTGCAGTAGTAAGTCCCTGGATACATCCAAATGCTTTCTCACTACTCCTCCTTTACAAGGAGGCAGAGAATAAAGTGCGTGAGAGCAAGCGGAGGCCATTTTTCTCTCTTTAATAAACCACATGCATAATTGCAATTGTATTACTGGCTGTAACTTTCCTCGGAGTGAGGTCTCAAAAGGGATTTTGTATTTTTTAATAGTGACTAGGATTTTGACTTATTTTGACAATAATGCAACCGTTGTTCCATTAACAGGAGGTTTATCAGGTTTTTAAAGCACTTAAGACAACTGCTGATCTAATCTTTTAGTCAACATATAACCCCAAAATAAATCATTTTAGCTGTTTCAATGAATCCCATAGGGATGTGTGTGGTTCAGTGATAAGCAGTGAGGCAGCTCCCCTGCCTCGCACACCTACAAAACCCACGGGAGCCAACACAGCAAGATATGTGTTGCAGTTTGCCATAACAATAGCAGCCAGAGGAGAGAGAGAAAAAATAACCGCTGTGCATCAAAACTTGACTCCAGTATCCTGAAACAGTTTCTTTCTCAAAAAAAGAGGTCACTGAGTGTGAAGATTCCCCAGAAATATCTGGAAAATACCTCAAGTATTTCCTGGAAAAGTCACTTCAGGGTTTAAAATGTGTCATTGATTCCAGGCTACAATGTGGGTGTTGCACTTTTCTTAGCTGCCTGCACAGTGGGATAACATGAAGAGGTTATGTCTGTTCTACTGGCCTCTGACTGGGAGGATAATACATATTAGGAAAAAAAAAAAAAAAATGTTTTCAAATTGGCACTTTGTTCCTTCTACTTGCATCTTGCACAATTCTGCACATGAATGACAGTGTGTGTAATTTATCTTCCTGTATTAGTCATGCATGGGCAAACATATTGACTCATGGGCCACAATTCCTCATGGCACCAGGAATCAGTTGGGAGGAAATAGATGGAGCGTTTAAGTGAACTAAGATCAATGACATGTAAAAGTCATGCATAAAGGCTCAAATGCTGTCTCTGTGCTATCTATTGTGGAACTGCAAAAATATCACAATACAGATGAAATATGTTATTTATGCAATAATTATTATTTCTATGTAATATTAAGTATTAAGGTCCGGGTTACTAAGCTGAAGGGGCCACATCCACCCCCTGAGCCTTATGTTTGGCTGGTATAGTTCAACAAAGAAATGCAATGTATGTGTGCTGTCACTAGGTGCTGTACTGTATACAAATTGACTGTATGATGTGGAGTGTGACCAATTCACCGCATTGACTTCACGTCAGCGCTTATATAAACTGATTAACATATGAATCAAGACGTATGAGGGCGTAAGCTTCTTCTGTATAATGATACTCTATGCTGTACATGATTGTTTTTGGATTTAATTATCTCATTTGCAAGCCTTTTCATTTACATAAACCTCCAGGTCTCAATACTTGATAAAGAAAAAATAAATAAATAAATAAATGACTGAAATCTGACTGAAAATATCACACCAAAAAATGACAAAATATTCATGACAGGTTTTAAGCTGTTAATCATCTAATGTACCAAACCTTTTTTTTTTCCTTTTAGTTTCTTACTTACTCCCAAAAAAAACTTTAATATGTATTTTATTTTTCTATGTCAATATTGCAATAATACATTCAACCATAACCAACTAATAACTATCAAAAGAGTACACGTCCTGTATACTACTATATGAGTATCAAATAGATCTGCTTCAATTAGAATCAACAATTGTTTCACATGAGGAGGAGAAACAGAAGAAGGGCGTCTGTGAAGGCTAAACATTTCAGCGGCACTATAACCAAGATTAGAGCTTCAGGAAACCTGCTTCACACTAGAAAATGAACAACAACAACAAAAAAAAAAAACATAAGTGCTGTATTGACTGAATGATTCAGTGCCCGAATCAGCAGGATGGCTGTTTTGGAACATTATCTCTGGCCACCTGCAGTAGCTTTAATTTATATTTTGTTGCCTTTTTTTTTTTTTTTTTTTCATTTTTTTTTTTTTTTTTTTTTCTTTCACAACAAGCTACTCATGTGACTTGATCAATATCCAATAAGGTTTTATGATCCTTACAGGAATTGTAATCCCACTGGAGGAGCACATACTGGATTGCTGATAAGAGCGGCCAATAAAAGCAGTCAAATCACTCAAACCTCAGCTTTGATTCCTCCCTGGAGAATTCATTAACCCCTAAACCCTTGGGTCTGTGGTCATAACTGCGAGCAAATTAACTCTGTTGGATAAACTCCCCTGGGCAGTCTACAGACCTATCCAGACCTCCATATATATATATAACATTGTCATTTGACTCAAGATTGACGTCATCCAATTTTTTTTTGTATCACCCTTTTATCCATGAGGTGTTTAATGATGACCCTAGGTCATGCGACGAGCTCCTGACTCAACAGCTTGAGTCAATGAGATCATTTCCCTGTCTATATAGTTCTTCTGCGGGTAATTCATTTATTATTTTTACAGAAAAAACAAAAGCCACTTACATTTATATTGACTTACATAACTTCTTGCGGGCTCGCCACCCACAGGAAGGCTCATAGTATGAAGCAGTGTCATTTGGGTGGCAGTGTTGGAGACTGCAATGAATTAATGGATGAACGATTGAACAAATGAATTAATAATTAGTTAAGTTGAAAAAAAAAAAAAATATATATATATATGTATATATATATACAGTATATATATATCCCTTTATGTTGTTTTTATAAATTGCAATCAATGTAGATAAACATGACAGGAAATTATGTTAAAATGAAAATTATAACAATGTATTAACACTAAACAACCTACAAAACCTGAGATCTGGACAACAATGTGAATTGAATATATTAATTATAAAAAAAAAAATAAAAATGTATTTTTTATGACCCATTACTGATATAAGCACCTCTGTTGATATATTCGCTTTTTTTTTTTTTTTTTTTTTTTACTTTTCTAGTTTTTTATTTGT